>PVKN010013992.1:0-19488 GCA_004027915.1 Capromys pilorides | reverse complement strand
AGTATAAAAAGCCTGACACAGGCTGGGGTTGTAGCTCAGCGGTAGATGCACAAATGCACTTGCCTAGCATGCACAGGCCCTGGGTTCAATCCGTAGCACCACCACCAAAAACGGAAACCAGGATTATACTAATAATGCTCGATATGGGTGCTATAATGGTGCCTAACCAGAAAGCCTGGCCTCCTTGTCAGATCTGTCTCCTGCCAGTGGGTGCTGCACCCAGCATCTTCCCAAGTGGGTCCCTCTGCTTCCAGCTTTGAGGTTATCTCTGTCCTATATGAGGTCCTGGGTGTCCCTTGCTAGGGAAGGCAAGACCTCGTTATCCGGGGCCTCGCTGTTCCAGCTGTGGTCACCATTGCTCCTGAATATTTTCACCAGAGTTAGTTTCTAACAACTACCCAGCTCAGAGTGCTCAAACTTCCTTCCTGGTTGCCTCAGAAGCAAGGACCTGGTCAGGTCCAGGTGTCCTGCAGGGGAGGACAGCACACCTGTCACGTGCTTAGCAGCATGGTTTCATTGTATGCGAGGGGCCGTGGTGCCAGGGCTCGGCTGCTCCCTGGGCTCCTGCTCCCTGTGTTCCTCTCAGGCTTGCGGGGTTGTTCCTCTTCCTCATGCCTTCCAGACTCCCTTTAGCTTGATGGCTTTTGGAGCTAGACTTGGACATGTCTTAAACATGCCCTCCAAGCCTGTGACTCCCTTAGTCCTGGCTTGCAGGGCCATAGGTGTTCCTTAGCATCTGACGTGAAGAGAAGGAAGGATCCTGGGGTATGGCAGCCCAGGCATGCTGACAACTGGATCCTTGCCAGAGCTGCGTCCTGCAGGCTGTTGACTTCAGGTGCTGAAAGGGACGAGGGGCTCCTCACTTTCCTCTGCCGTGCTCTGCAGTCCCTACAGAGCAATCCCAGACCTCCCTGCCTCGGGCAAGGGGCAAAACAGGACCTTTTTTTTTTTTTTTTTGTACTTCACAGATAGCATCTCATTAACCACTTCACTGGAGTCAGGTCCACTTCACCGGGAGCACCTGATACACTCAGAGTGTAGGGAGCGGTCACAGCTGAGTGAACTGTGTGCTCACCTTGCGCTCAGTAGAGGGCAGATCCTTTGACACATGTTTCTCATTTAATTTCCATCACAGTCTCATGAGGCTGTAATTGTTTGCTTCCCTCCTTCGACCACACTTTTAGAGATGGGGACAGGAAGGTGTTAGCTAATGTCTAAGCTAGACTAAGGGCCACGGGACTTGCACCCAGGCTTGGGGCCCACGCCAGTGCCACTTGTGAGACTCGGTGTGGGAGGTGCTCCCTTGAGTGTGGATGGTGCTTGAGGCCGAGGCTGAGCACAGTGACACGACCTGGGAAGGCTTCGTCCTGCCCTGTGGGAAGCGACCAGGTGTAGAAAGCGCCTCCAGGAAGCGGAGAGCTGATGGATCCCAAGGTGAAGGAGGCGGCTGCGGGCATGCAGGTTGTCACGGTGCCGGGAAGCCAATCTTCAGCTCAGACAGCACCTAGCCACGCAGCCATGAGGTCTTAGGGACCCCCATGGCCTGGCCTCCAGGGCCACTGAGCCCCATTGTGCCCAGATGGGAGCCAGGCATGGGAATGCAGGTGTCACACTGCTTTGGCTAGGTTTTGAGTTTTCCAGGAGGTGTTCAACTAAAGCATGGATTAGCTGCTATTAAAGAAGATAACTTTTTTCTTTTGACTTCATTTGATTCATGATGGCCCTAGAAAAGCCTTGCAAATGATTTAGTCTGCTCCTTTCATTAAAAACAATTCCAGATCTGGAGGTGTAGCTCACTGGCACACTGGCAGTCTAGCTAGCACAAGGTCGATTTTGATTCCTGGTACAAAAAAAATGATAACAATAAAAAACCTTAGTGTAGAAACTTCAAAAAGTTAAGAAAAAGCAGAAAAGCTAATGTAGTTCTACCCCACTAAACATTTAGGAGTTTACTTGTTGGGACTTTTCTCCATACATTATCTTCATGTTCCTATTGTAGATTGGTCGTTTTTGCAACACAAGATTGAATCCAGGGCCTGTGCATGCTGGGCTAGTGCTCTGCCTCGAGCCCCAGCCCCTGGTTCCTGCCGATTTTTTTAAATTTATTTTATTTTTAATTTTATTTATTTATTTATTTGTTTGCTTGTTGTGTTTGTTTGTTTCTTTATTTATTCATTTTGTGGCTGGCTCAGCCTGCCCTGGTGGTGGCGCTGGCACAGCATGTGGTGCCGGGGATCGAACTGCAGTCCCCGCAGTTGCCTGAGCCCTCCTAAGCAGGTGCTTTAGACCACTGAACCATCTCGTCGGCCCCATTCCTGCCGATTTTTATGAGCAGCGTTGGGTGGGTGAAGAAACAGGCCCAGAGAGGTGAGCGATTTGTTCTGTGCTGGCCCTGACCTGGGAGAGGTGACCTGGGAGAGGTGGCCTCGTACAGGTGCCCAGGCCAGAACTGCTCCTCCTGCCAGAGGCCAGAGCAGGCATCTGGTGGCCCAAGGCTGGGGCTTCTGAGGTACCAGGCTTCTCTGGTAGTGGTTGTTCGGCACAGCATCTGGCCCTTGAGAAAGGGAAGGAATGAAAGAAAGACGCTTACATCGGCTGTTTGTATCATTGAAAGCTCTAAAAGGTTCACCATCAGTGCTCTACATAGATAGGTCAATATACCCTTCCATCCAATGTAGTAGCCCCCCTTATCCATAGGGGTGTAGTCCCAGGCCCCCAGTGGATGCCCAAAGCCACTAATGGGTCTATACCCTGTATACTGCGTTGTTTCCTAGGTGCAGACACCCATGGGAAAATGGAAAAGTTTAATATATAAATCTGACACCGTAAGAGATTAACAACAACAATAAAATAGTTTTTAAAATACTATAATTATAAAAATGACGGCTCTTGCATTTGGGGGCCATTGTTAAGTAAAAGAAGGACCATTTGAGCACAGTTCTGCAGCCGTGTGACAGTGGCTCGGCTGATGACTAGGCAGGGAGAGTACACAGGGTGGGTAACTGACAAAGGAAAGAGACAGCCCAGCAAATTTCAGCCTGCTTCGCAGAACAGTATGCAATTTAAAACTTCTGAATGTTCACTTTCAGTTTTCCATCTAGTATTTTTGGACTTCGGTTGACCGTCACTGATACTGCAGGAAGGAAAGCCATGGATTAGAGCTACTGTACTTCCACCTCTGGGAACAATTTGTTTCCCCAAGTGTACAATGGGGATTGGTGCAGCCTTATAAATTAGCATTGTTATAGGACAAAAGATTGAAAACAATCCCAGCATTCTTCATCAATACTTTCTGGTTTATGAAATACTGTTTAAAAATAAAAGAATTGAGGACATTCTTGATGTACTGCCAGAGACAGAGCTACAAGATACGTTAATAAGTGAAAAATGCCGTCATTTCATATATGTAATATGCCAGTGCTTGTGTGAATAATGAGAAACAAGTCTATTCAAATTCCATAATGTGTGTGTAAAAGATGTGTTAGTATATAAGGAACATGACTGTCTGCAGCAGGAAGTAAAAACATCGATTTTGGTTGTAGAATCATTATTTTATATGCATTTAAAAATGAAATTGGAGAAATACAATGTGCTTTAGTGCCAGGTTATAGAAATAGTTGCACCTTTGTTCATGTTTGGATAAAACCTGGGTACAGTGGTTTTGAACCAGAAACAGTTGATCAGTTGTTAGAAACATCTGTCAGAGAGAGATGCTGGGAAAAGCGATGTCTCATGAGGGAAGACAGAACAGGGTCCACCGTACAGTGTCCTCCGAGATCCCTGGAAAGAGGACCACTTCCTGCAGTGACTTTGTTTGGAGCAAGCCATGTGTCCCCTCATCTGTCCAAAGTGCAGTTGCTAGCACTCTGCAGGGGAGTTCTTCACTGAGGGGCCAGAGCCAGGCCTAGTGTCACTCAGAGAGGGACTACGTGCTTTGCCCTGGGCTCACACTGTCAGTGACCCCCTGAAATGCAGCAGGGCCATCCAAGTAGATTGCTAGCACCCCAACATTTTGAAGGTAGCAACACAATAAGACAATCAGCAAATTCTTGCTTTATAGGTAAATAAGTTATTTGGGGTGCTTCTGGGGATTCTGAAGTGATGTTGCTTTCAGAAGATTCTAGAAAAGTAGCCACAGATGGACACTGTCCTCTTCTGGTACAAAGGACACTGGTGGTCTCCAGAGGATGGGGGACCCATGCCAGAAACCCGAGTTGCTCTCAGGGACGTTGGGAAAGGCCACAGAGCGGAGGTCTGTGTCTTCAGCTTCCACCAATAGTGTATGGTATACATTGGAGGCAGATAAGAAGCATACATTTAAAATTTTTTTTTTATTTATTAATGTATTTAGTACAGGGTCAAAGGGCCTTACTACATAGATAGGCCTTGTAGTGATCCTCCTGTTTTCAGCCTCCCAAGCGCTGGGATTACAGGTGTGTGCCACCATGGCCAGTGTCAATCACCATGTCAGCGCACCTCAGGGGCAGGGCCGACACGGCCCTCCAGGGATCGAACTCCAGTGCTGCACTCTGCCTCAGTAGGCACTTTAGTCAGCTGAGCTATCTGGCCAGCCCAAGGAGCACACTTCTTTACCCCACTGCTATGATTTCTGTCTAAATGTCCCCAGAGGCCTCATGCACATATAAGTGGGGCCTTTGGGAGGTGGTTGGATTGTGGGGCTTCAAGCTAACTTGCCATTGGTCAGAAGAGGAGTCCCTGGGGTGTTGTCTGGAGGCATTCATAACCTCCCTTGGCCTTCTGCTTCCCTTCTGCTGGGCCTGGAATGCCCCATGAATCCCTCTCCACCTCTCTACCATGCTGTCCTGCCTTGGGGCCAGCAGACTACTGACTGAAACCCCTATAAACCACGAGCTAGAATACCTCTCCTTTAAGTTGTGGGTGTGGGGTACTGTGTCCCAGCCACAAAGTGGCTCATTATCTTAAGGCTCAAGTCAACAACTTCTGACATTGCCAGTTCTGCAGATAACCCACTACTGTTATGGACTATTGGACTGTGTTGGATTATTTTGCTGAACTCACACACCAACAATATTTGAATGGCAATGGAACACTCATCTCTGACAAGAGAAAACAAAGAAGGGGGATATAAATGAAAGACCATTTTGTAGAAATATATATGTATGTGTATGTATACAAAATAGGATAGATATATAGCTACTTTCTTTTCGTTCAGTGAGAAGAAAGATTTGTACTGACAGTGTTTAGACAAGATATCATGTCTGCATCTTGTACTCTGAGTACTACAAAGACAACATGCAATGTATTATTATAACTGTCCTACTAACCTGTTTTGAAACTATCTCATTGCTGTTTCTTTCTCATTAAAATTAGTAAAAAATTTTAATGACAAAGATAGCATATTACCTGAATAACTACCCTTTTACAACAAAATAATTTTTATTTTTATTTTTTTGGCGGGACCAGGGTTTGAACTCACAGCTTTGCACTTGCCAGGCAGGCACTTATGCCATGGAGCTATCTCCCCGGCCCCTCAACAAAAGTTTTTAAAATCCAGTAGAAGTTCTAGAAGTATAATAGTATGATATTGACGAATAGGATGATACTGAATTTCAAACTTAATAAAAATGCTTTAAAATGGTGTATTGAGGGCATAACTTTTCCTGGATGTCTGTAACCACTTAGGAGATGTGCTGACATGATGTGACATCTCTCAAGATCAAATTTTGCCTATGTCTGAAAGTCTCTGGTATGGGGCCGGGGAGATAGCTCCATGGCACAAGTGCCCACCTGGCAAGTGCAAGGTTGTGAGTTCAAACCCTGGTCCTGCAAAAAAAAAAAAAAAAAATGAAGGTCTCTGCTATGTGTCTGAAGGTCACTGCTGTGTGGCTGATCACACACAGCCACACACATGAGCTGTCTACCCTGACATATGTTGATGCCCCTGACATAGATTTGGAGTTGTAATCTCACCTCTGCCTCCCTTGTTTCCCCTCTTCCTGCATGTTTTTTGTCTCCTCCTGTTTGATGTTTTCTGTCTGTATCCATCTGCCTTTTAAGCTTCTGGACAGTTTACATGGAATCAGTTGGGATCAATAAAATCCCCTTTTCCCTTTTGAAGAAAGGTGTTACATGAAGAATAAAATTGAGCCCCAAAGAACCACTTTCTAGATAGTTCTTTTGTTTATAGAGGAGAAACCTGAAATCCAAAGGTGGGAATTGGCCAGAAATCCAGTAAGCTGGTGGCCCAGGGAGGGGACACCCAAGACTGTGTCCTACTAGTAGCTGTCACCATTCTAGGCTCAAGGACAGCTGCATATAGCATTGGGAGAAGCCCTCTTACTGTCTCTGTCAAAGACAGAACAACAGGCTTGTCGCCCTGGGCCTGGCCTCCTGTTATGGTTTGTGTCTAATTGTCCCTGCAAAGCCTCATGCAGTCATGGTGCAGGGACTTCTAGAGTTTGAGACTAACTCATGATCCACTGGGATTATGTGTTTTAGTACTGTCAGGTTATGGATCTTACTACTGCTGGGATTATGGGTGTGGCCTGAGGTGGATAGGCTGCGTCAGAGAGCCTGAAGGTAATATGAGTGAGACAGAGAAACAGACCATCTGTTGCCCTGGTTAGGTTGTTGGCTCTGTTGCAATTGTTCCACTGCCATGAACCACTGCTCTCTGCCACGTGCCTCTCTGCCTTGAAGCTGGCGAAGTATGGACTGAAACCTCCAGCAACTGTGAGCTAAATAAACCTTTCCTTCCTTCATCTCAAGTGTTCAGGTATTTGTCCCAGCAATGAGAGAAGAGTAACTGAGACACTGCCTGTCTTTTTTGAGTAACTGTGACTCTCCATGAGATTTTCACAGTCCTTTCCTAGAAAGGAGTTTCTAGCTTTTGTTTTTTTCACTATCTTGATTACTTTTCCGGTTACTGAGACAGAATATCCAATATCCACCGTTAAAGGAGGAAAGGCTTATTTGGCTTACACTGTGTAGAGGTTTCAGTTGGAGGTTGGCTGGCTCCACCTGGGGTCATGGCAGAGGAGAAACAGTCCATGGTAGGCAGAAGGCGCCAAGCAACAAGTGATGAGCGACAACCCTCTTTCTGTCTCTTACATCCTGTCCAGGCTACCCACCCTTAGGGCAGGTTGCACCGATACTCGATACTTGTTGTGGGCCAGCCTTAATCTAGCATTGTGCCATGAATCAATTGCAGCACCACATCTTTGATCCTAGCAACACACACCCTAGATTCAGCTACCTCTGGAAAGCCCTACCTGTGCTGCATGAGGCCTGGGAGGACCCATAGATACAAGGCGTAACAGTCTTGTTTTCCTTTGGCTCTGCTGGTGACCACAGCCCACTGCCTGTGGCCTTTCAGTTAGTGCCTAGTGGCTGAGGTGCTGCCTCTGTGAGGAATGCCCTTCTTCACTGGGGAGTTCTTTGTCCTTCACACTTAGCGTGGGTGTGTCATGGCGTGAGACCTATTCCTGTGGTGTTCAGGATATGCCTGTAGCCTCACTCTTGCATATGATATTAAAATGATCTCCTATGATCTCTAGGTTTGGGCCATTCAGTGTGCGGGTTCTGCATACGTGGGCCCCTGCTCTGCTGCCTCTCTAGGGCCTTATGAGCTGCCTGGTGAAGATGGTGTAGCTTCAGGTTTATCCCAGCAAAACCTCAAAGCCCTGATTCAGTAAAATCATCTTCTGGAACATTTAGTCTTTTAACCTTTCTTTTTTCTCCCCTTCCCTTCCCTCCCCTCTCCTTCCCTCCCTCTTCCCCTCTCCTTCCCTCCTCTATCCCCTTCCTTCCCTTTCTCTTTCCCTTCCCCTACCTTTCCCTTTCCCTTTTCTTCTCTCCAAAAGAGCAAGGCCGACTGCCATAGCAAAGTACCGGAGAGCAGCTGTTTTCAGTCTCAGAAATTCACCTTTCTGTTGGCTCCAGGTGCCAGAGTGTCCACAGGCATGATGCCAGTGGGGTGGGTGTCTGTGAAGGCTCCTCCTGGAGCCGCAGATGGCTGTCGTCTCACTGAGTACTCCCGTGAGCTCTTTGTGTACTTGAAGGCAGGAGCAGGAGACAGCAAGCGCCCAGGTGGAGCACATGCCCTGGTCTGAGCTTGTTCTTTTTCTTTGGTACTGGAAATGGAACCCAAGGCCTTGCTCATGCCTGACACAAGTTCTACCTGAACCTCACTGGGCACCAGCTGCTGCCTACGATGGCACTGGTCCCATCCTAGAGGTCCATGCTACTAATGGAGGTACTCCTAAAGGCCTCACCTCCAGTTACCATCACACCGGGGGCTAGGGCTTATCAGTGTGATATGAGAGGGACCCAAGTGATCCCACAGCGTAGCGATGCATCAGTGACTTACTGACATCTTGTAGTGAGGGCTGAGGGTAGAGGAGAGAACTGTAAAGGTGTGAGGTCTGAGAGGTTGTGTCAGTCCCTTGAGTGGACTTTTGGTAGTCTGATAGTGACTGAGTCTTAGGCAAGTTGCTGACACTTCCAGGGAGTTCTCGCTGATCTCAGGCAAGCCCGGTGTGACAGGCTTGGAGCCAGAGCCGCAGACGTGACACAGGGCCGTCTTTCAGCAATGCCTCTTGGGGCATTACTCGTCTAAAGGAAACATGCAGATCAGAGGTAGCAAAACAATGGACACCAGGTCCCCTGTCTTCAATACTGCCTTTGCCTGGAAGCTGGTGCTCCCTGGGCTCAGTGTGTATCTGTCTTTTGGCTCGTCTCCTTCACCTCCATTATTATGAGGCTTAACAGTGAGCATCCAAGTTACTGTTTTATCAAAAACAGATGAAAAAGTCCTCATGGCCTTGGGTAAATATAATTGTGCTTGTATTTAAAGCTCTCTAAATAAATTCACCTCGTTTCTGAACTAGTGTGCAGAGATTATATCTATGTGTTGAATCTTAACAACTTAGAACATAAAAACACCTTAGCCACATGCCCTTCTTTTCCAGAAGCAGAAAGCACTCCTGAACTAAGGAGACTGATAGAATTTTTTAATTAGTGGGATAAAAGTTTAAGCAATAACTAATAGACATGTATCCTTCTAAAAATCAGCCTAATAGGTGGATACATTTATTGAGTAAAATGAAACTGAGAAAGTGAGAAGCACTGGAATCAAGAATCAGCTGGGCTGGGGAGATAGCTCAGCAGTCTAAGCACCTGCCTGGCAAGTACAAGGACCTGAGTTGGATCCTCAGTACCACTTGCTGTGCCAGCCCCAGAGCCCCAGGCACGCTGTGCCGGTCCTGAAACCGGGCATGGTGGGGCACAGCTATAATCCCAGTGCTGGGAAGGCTGAGGTAGGAGGATCACTATGAATCTGAACTGTGTAGCTAGACCCTGTATCAAGCAAAACAAACAAACAAAAAAAGCCCCGTACGCCACACCAGGCCTTCCCTGAATTGAGTGTGAGGAACAACTGAAGTCATCTCAAATTTTCTGTTTGTCTTGTACAGCTGGATATTCTCAATATGTCCAGTGGGTTGGGGATGTAGCTCAGTGGTAGAGCACTTGTCTACATGCGTGAGATTCTGGGTTCAATTCCCAGGACTGGGACTGCAAAACAAAACACAACACAACACCAATATTTAGGTTTAGCAAACCTAGGTTAGCAAATATCACTAATATTTGCTTTTCGTATACTATCTTGGAAAAGAAGCAATACATAGTCAATTTGTGGCCCCTTTACTTAAAGAAAATTATAATAACGAAACAGTGAACCTAAAAAGGTATTTTAAGACAAGCTGAAGTAGAACAAAGGGAAAGATGAAGAAAGCCTCCATGCGTGGCTTGGAAACACTACTTTAGCAACACGTTGTCCTGTGGGCTCCTGAGAAATGCGGCTACCAAAGAAAAACATCAGACTAAGGGAACAGCTAAGACCTTCTGCCCAGCTTGCCAGTATGACTGCGCCTCTAAGAGCCATGGTCTACCTGGTCCCGAGCGTTTGCCTGTGATAGAGGCCTCAAGGTTTTAGTGTTGGGTGTGGCTCCTGGTAGAGCACTTGTCCGGCCTGTGTGAGGCTCGGAGTATGATCCCAGCACTGCAAAATAAAAATTTTTAAAAAGTGAATTCAAGGTTGTGGTACTTGAATTCTGCCACTTGGGATAGAGATCAAGGGAACACGTGAACGAGGAATGGCAGGCAAATGGGGAGCAAGGCTGAGTTGGAAATAAAACCAGCTCATGGCTGGCCAGGGGACCTCAGGCTTTCTGTCCCCTGAAGGAGGTGAAGCTTCTTTTCTGTCCTCCTCTCTCAGCCCTCTCCCAAAGAGACCGAGTCAAGAGGATTTTATTGCGTGGATTCAAGAGAAGAAAAAGACCATGTGGAGTCTAGATTCCTGCTTTTAAAGCTCTGGGATTCCACTAACTAGTCTAATGAGCTCGGTAAATGAACAATCAGATGAATAATTCTTCCTGTTGCAGTGAACTTGGAACAGAATGAAAGCATAGATGTGAAGGCAGAAGAGTTTCCTACCCTCTGGGCAGAGATGGAATCATGAGAAGAAGAAACTTAATATTCCTCTTGTTTCCACACTGCAGCATAATCCCGGCAGTCACAGTGTCTGAAGAGAAAGTGCCTGGGGAAACTCCTGCCACCCCAGACTGGTATTTACTAAGTCCTAGAGCATGAATTTTAAAAAGTTAATTAAAATTGCGATGATGAGTAAGATCAGCACTGATCAGCAGAACGGTCTCCCCATCTTGCTTTACTGGGGTATCTGGTGGCCAAGCCTGGGTTGAAAACAGATTTTCTCTCTGTGTCTGGTTTTGCTTGTACATAATAAAGGGAATCTCTCATTTCAGAGTTGAATATTGTGTCTTGTAATAGGCCAACATTCAACAGAAACAACTAGGAACAAAGACAAGTAAATTGCAAGCATCCTATTTTAAAGGAAACTGGAGAAAGCAATGAGAAAGAAAAAAATATTTCTACAGAGGGAGAAACCCTTCCTAGGTATACTGGGTGATACTAATTTCTTCATAGAGGGAAAGGAAGGAGGAAGGATATTTACTGGTTCTGGGGGTGGGTTGATTATCAGGCTTGGTCCAAGAAGCGTTGTTTTCAGGGAGAGAAAAACTAGCAGAGTTTTTGGCAATCAAATGAAGCTGTCTTGATGGATTGGAAACAAGAGATCCATGTTTCCCATGAGATTTTTGCCGAATTCTGGGGCAGTGCAGAGGCAAACTTAGTCTTGGGTGTTTATGAGACAAAGTCCTGCTAGAAGCGGTCCTATAGCAGATGCACAAACAAGTCTCCTCAAAACAGTTGTCAGATTTTGAACCCATTAGAATAGCAGCTTAGGGGAAAACTCTGAAGGGTAGAACTTGTACAAGTAGAGAGATGAACCCACGAAGCTCTTACTGACAATAGCTGCAGGGTTAGATAAAAAAGACGTCAACAGAGTAACAGTCACAGCTCTTCCCCAACTCACTTAATCTCTGGTTGGGTTGAGTCTACCCCATCAGAGGGGAAATATTTCCTGGTGGAAGGCATCTTTTGGAAAAGCTGCAGTTCAGTCACAGTGCCTAGCATACAATCAAAGTTACACATGTGCACTTAAGCAGGGGACTATCTAATAATCAAGTGGAAAAAATAATGAGAATACAATCACAAATGATCCATGTATTGGAATTAGCAGTAATTTGAAATGACTGGAGAAAATAGTGGATTAAATGATGATAGTTTTAATGCAGAATTGGACCCTAACAGCTACAGAACTGAAAAAAAATCTGAAATTAATTTATCAGATGAGCCTGACAGCAGACTGGACGTGATGCAGCAGAATTAGTAAGCTAACGCTGCAGGAAGTGACTTAAAGCAAAGTTCAAAGAGGAGAGAGAATGGAAAGCACGAAACAGTGTACAGGAGGCGTGGAGAAAAATGTCCACAAGGTCTACTAGATGTATAGTTGGAGTTCTGGAAGAATAGGAGAGTTGGAGAAGAATCATTATTTGAAGGAGTAATGGCCGAGAGTTTTCCAAAACCGTTGAGAGAGATCAACTCATAGCTTCAGATTCTCCCTAAACCCCAAACAATATGCAAAACCATATATAAGTATTCTAGTGAAGCTGTTGAAGATCAGAGACAAGGTTCTTAAAATCTGCTGGAAAAAGAAGATCCGATTTTATTTTATTTTATTTTTTTTGCGGTACTGGGGATTGAACTCGGGACCTTGCTCTTGCCAGGCAGACACTTATGCCTCTGAGACAGAGACAGAGACTGACAGACTGGGAGTTGAGCCCAGGGCACTAAGCTACATCTCTTGTTTTTTCATACAGAGTTTCACTAGGTCACTAAATTCTAAATTGCCCAGGCTGGGCTTGAACTTGCCTCAGCCTCTCAGAATGCTGAGATTTCAGGAATATGCAGCCATGGGCATCTTGAAGGCTGACTTACTCAAATGTGAGCACTTACAGATAGGGACATGGAGCCTTCAAGGTGCTGCCATGAGATAAGGGGAAAGCCTGGGCCTCCTCCCTCTCCGTTCCTCTTTTCCTACTCCTAAAGCACGCATCACCAGTCTCTTTGAAATTATGTACTTCGAAGAATTTTGGAGATTTACTTGATGGGTTTTTCACTTTCATTCCATACACATGCTTTTTAGGTTTCCTAATCCTCAGATTTCCACTGCGTCCCAGAGCTTCCCACTGGTATTGCATAGTATGATGTTGGCTTCTCCCCTAATCTCCCATTGGAAATGATTATAAATCAGGTGATGTGGCACATCATTTGAATAAACTGTGTTGTAATAAAATGTGAACATAGGAAGAGAGAATATGTGACTGGCTCTAGCAGAGGAACCACGATAACAACTGTACCAGGTGTGTACAGTGCTTGCCAAGATGTGGGGTGAAATTGTGATTTAAAATTTCTTTTTACTTTCAATGTGGTCCATGACACCAGAAAGCAAAACAACCAAGTAGTTGAATTGCATGGCAACCAAACTAAATTTTTCGAGCTTCAAAGGATCTGCTGGGGGGCTCCTATTTGTCAGGTGGGCAGAAGATCTAAAGAGACAAAGAGGATGAGCGTTGGCCAAGAAGCTCATGAAAGGGCACTCGGTAGCACTGGCCACCGAGAAATGCAGGGCATTCCCGTTATGACAGCAGCGATAAACAGAAACACAGAAAAGAGCACAGAACGCAGAACCCTCACGCAGTGCTGGCGGGAATAGAAAATGGCGCCCTCAGAGACGCCTGCAGTGCTGCAGCGACTTGGGGTAATAGGAGGAGACGATAGTGATGTTTGACTTGGTTCTGGCCCGTTGCATATCAAGTGGTTCTGTGATGTTTGGCAATGTTATGGATGCTTTTAGTGAAACTAGTAATACATCAGTAATCAGGGATGCAACCCTCTCTTAACATGAGAATTACAGGGTGATTGCTTTCTTTTGTTTGTTTTGTTTTGTTTTTAATGCCAGTACCTGAGCCTCTGGGTTCCTACTTGTTTGCCATGGAATGGGATTAGTGGAACTTTTTGTGATTTAATTCCCAGGAGATCTTGGGTGTGTGGCCAAGGTGGAGTCATGCTGTCGTCCCGTTAAATCCACCGCAGAGGCTTAGCATAGAGGCAGAGATCTTGGCACAGGAGTGAGGAGACCTGGCTCTTACAGCCTCAGCTCTCCTCTCATAATTGTGTCTTTTGAGCAAGTTGTTTTTCCACCTGCATTGTATTTTCTTCATCTGTGCATGGGGCTAAGTATGCCTCACATCGTGTATGTGGCACTACAGGACCTGATGTCTGGGACATTTACTGTTCTTGTCATATTTTGGTTCCTTTCTTCCTTTTTTTTTTCCGGCACGGCTTTCCTCCAGAGGGGCTCAGCCCTTCTCAGCAGCTGCCTTCCTGATGGCGGCCAGCACGTTGCTCAGCTCCTCACGCTTTCTCTTGGCATGGCTGTGTGTCCAGACCCTTTTCTTGATGAACTTGAGGGTGCATTTGCCCTTGGAGACCTTGAGCAGCTCCATGATACACCGCTCGTAGGGGGCGAAGCCGCACACCTCCCGGATCATGTCTGGCAGGAACTTGGTGTGTTTGGTGAGGCGCCTCTGGTGGCGGCTGTGCCTTGGCTTGCTCACATTCTTAGTCACCTTGTGGTCCTTATTGAAGCCCATGGCCATGGGATAGCGGAGGGCCATGGCTACTGTTCTTCAATGTTGCTGTGGTGAAAGGCTCCTTGTTTTTTTTTCTCCAGTGAAATATGGGAGTTTATTAATAGTCACCTAAGATTTCTCTGGGTTTTGACATTTATTCTTCAATTAAACCGCATCTGTTTTTTGTCCCTCATCTATGTTTCAGTCCCATTGAGCTTAAAATAAATGTTGTTTTCTGATACCTGCCAGAATTAATGGTTCATAGATTTTAATAAGGCAATACGAAATACTATTAATAGCCATGTCTGGAGGCTAGTGTAAGTTGTTACTCATTAATAATTACACTGATCCTGCTTATAAATTGTAGAATGGGTAATAATAGTTAATTGAATATTTTTAGAATGTCAGATAAGAGTTCTTAGCTGTGATTTCCATTGGGTAAGCCCAGAAGAGTTCCTTGGGTTGTAGGAGAAAAATGGTCTGCTCTCAGATTACACTTTTTTTGTGTGTGTGTGTGTGTGTAACGAGGATAAAACTCAGGACCTTGCACTTGCTAGGCAGGCAGTTGTGCCCCTGAGCTATCTCCCTGGCCCCAGATTACACATTTTATGTCAGATTTCCTCCATAATAAAAAAGGAAGGTGGGGAGGTGGTGGTAGTAACACTCATATGTGAGTGGACCTCACCGACCTCTAGTGCTGTGGCCTGGGAGAGAACTGGGGTCACTGTCCCTGGAGATGTGGCAGTGCAGAGTCACACAGCAGCTGGAGGAAGGAAGTCTAGGAGGCGGGATGGTCCCCTGTGCTCCTGCATACCTGCCACCCCCATCCCTTGGATCTGGCCAAGGGATCTCTGCTCTGCCTGTAGCCTCCCAGCTCTGATCCAGTTCATCCATGGCTGCACTTTACAGGGCAGATGGAAGATGCATGTTCTGTCTGCCACCACGTTCCACCCCTTCCTTTAGGGGCATGCTCCTTCCCATGCTCCAGTGATCAAGTTCAAGACTGAGCTTCCATGTTCTCATATTACTGTGCCTCCCAGCTGGCAGGTCTGGACTTGGGACCAGCGAGATCCATTGGTTAATGGTGAGGGCCAGAGAGAATGCCCCAGTGGTTCTGAGCTCCTTGGCTCCAGTTGTCCGTCATGCAAGAAGAGATTTTTAGGCAAATGGTATCGTGGGGCCTTGGAAGTTATATTTCCAGCTCTGCTGATCTAGAGCAGCTGTGTAAAAGCTGCCAGGCACCTGGCACACACAGGTCTCTGTTGCAGGCCCCTGAACATGTGGAGCTGAACAGCGCATGCCCTGACTGGGGAGACCACACATTTCAGAGCAGTCTGGCCTGTGCAGAGATGAGATATGGAGCCCCAGAAGGTCTGCCATGGTCAGGTGTGTAGGCAGGGACAGAGGCAGGCTCAGGAAGAGTTTTCTAGAGATGAATTTTGGAGGAGGTAGTAGGAATTATGTGAGCTGGCCTGTGAGATTATTCCTGGCTGCATGAACTTGCTGAGTAAAGGCAAGAGGTTGTTGTAAAGCTGTGCTTAAGAAACTATGGCCAGTTTAAGAGGGAGGTGCTTAACTATCACCCGGGCTGGAGAACCAGGCATGGATGGCCTCAAGTGCATCCTTAAAAAAAAATAAAGCCACATGCATTTAAAAAACAGCAATAATCCCGAGTCTCTGATTCTCCTTCAAATGTCTCCCTATGTGGCAGGTTCCCTACAATAACCCCTCCCCCTTATTTTCTTTAAACAGAAAATTTGTCTTAGGTTAACATAAATGCTTGAAAAAACAAACCTGAGCTGCTTTAAATACCAAAATCTGTTTAAATAACACAGAGTTTGTGACAGGGGTTGACAAAGCCAGGAAGTTCAAAGCTCCACGGCAAGCACATTGTATTGAGTTCTGCTGTTGTTGGCATCGTTGAGCCTGGATCAGGTCCTGGTGTTTGTTACGCAGTCTGCAGTCCGCATGCGTCTCTTTCTCAGGCAGGGAGGCTCTAGCTTCTCTGGGAAAGATCCGTGCTTTACAGAACGCTTTCAAAGGCAAGAACAACAATGTGGAGCAATGGCTGTTTATTATGTCTTTTGAATGGTAAGGTCCAAGAGTGATGTGAAGTCTTGGAAGTTTAGGGCAGATTTTTGTCATTTTAAAAGCTAGCTTTCTTGCTTTCTTTTCTTTTCTTTTCCCTTCCTTCCCTTTCTCTCTCTCTCTCTCTCTCTCTCTCTCTCTCTCTCTCTCTCTCTCTCTCTCTTTCTCTTTCTTTCTTTCTTTTTAGACAGGGTATTGTTATGTATTCCAAGCTGACTTCAAACTCACAACCATCCTTTTGCCTCAGCCCCTTCTCCCTCTAGTGTTAGGGTTACAGGTGTGTGCCACCACAGCCAGCTTAAAAGCTTTTAAAAAAAAAAGTTTGTACTTTCATTGAAATTTTTGGAGGACGAAATAATTTGTCTAAGAGGCAGTTGGGTCTTTGTGTTGTTGTGTGAAAGGTGGTTGCGACCCTTTGTGGCCATGCAGGGTAGCTCACCGGAGCAGGGCCCTTGGGTGCTGGGCCCCGATACTCACGGAGGGGATGCTGGCAGCTTGGTTTTATCCTATCACCATGGGGACAGGAGGCCCCGGGATGCTCTCTGTGGCTAGGCCGGTGGATTGCTTGGTGCAGTGTAAGGCCAAGCTGTGGATTGGTGGTAGGCCGTGTAGCATGGTGACAGAGTCGTGACACACGCAGCCCGCGCTCTCAGACCCAGGACAAGTAAAGCGGGGAGGCAGCTCCCATTTGAGAGACCCGTCTACCAAGGCATCTGCACGGAGTTGGCCCTGGAGGGGCAGCTGGCAGTGGAGCGGGATGTGAGGTGATATTGAGGCCCTAGGTGTTAGCTGCAGGTCCAGAAGTAGCGGGTGCCCAGGGCAGAGCCCCTTCTCCCTGGGTGGAGATGAGGGTGGAGGGTGGCGCACCAAGAGGAAATCTGATGCAGGGTCCTGACCTGTAAATGTCTCTGGTGTTAGGGTGCAGTGAGAGAGGATGGGGAGTGGCCCCCCCACCACTCCCCTCAGGCTAGTACCCGAGGGTGAGCATCCATGCTATGATCAGAACGCCCTCCTGACCTTTACTGCTATTCTGACAGTACTAAGGCTGGTGACCTTTAGGAGGTGATTATATCCAAGGGCCCTGCTCTCATGAATCCATGAGTGCTGTTATCCTGGGACTCAGATATCATGGGACCGGGCTCTTAGTAAACAGATTGAGTTCAGCCCAGCTCCCTCCCTGTCTGGCGCATGCGCAGCTGCCCTCCCTCTGTGACACTTCAGAGCCCAAAGTCCCCTCCTTCCCAGCGGCCCCCACAGTTATCACTTACCCAGGCTGCAGTAGCAGGAAAGGGACTCCGACAGGCAGGAAGATGCGTGCATGTCGGACAGATGCCACCGTCAGTGCGTTTCTGCAGCCAGTGCTTGGCAGACAGTGGCCAAGCAGCAGGGAGTCTCTTCCAGGGACAGGCGGGAACTAAAAGCCAGGATAGAGTCTAGGCCTGTGTGTTTGAGGAGAATTTCCTGTGATCATTTTGACATTTGGTGGCCTTGTCCTCAGCTGAGAGTAAGGAGTTAGAGTCATGCTTCTTGTCCCTCACCCATGCAAGTACACACCAGTGTATTCCTGTGTAACCCTCCAACGCACTCAGGTCCCCAAGATGTTTCTGTTTTGACCCTTCTGTTTTTAAATGCTTGTTTTGTGCTCAACAAGGAGAGATCTTGTTTCAGTGCTGGACACTTAAGGTCCTATGTGTGTTTCAGAGCAAACTGTGAGCTCTCAAGTACATGAAGAACCTGTCCCCCAGGGCCAGCTCTGAAGAAGTGAAAAGGAAGCCACCTCAACCCAGTGCTTGTCTGTGTGTCCTCTGGGACAGGCAGTGGCTTCTGTCTTTCTCAGCCTTTGGGTTGGCTTCTGTGTCCCTGAGCCCAGGTGTTCACATCTGGAAAGGGGAGTCAGACTTGGAAAAAGATCAGTGATTAATAAATGCAAGAGCAGGAGCCTGTGGGTCCTTTACACAGGTGGGAGCCACGCCCTGGGAGCACAGGTCAAGAACTGGGGCCAGGTGCCTGTATCGCCTACCTGTGGTTACTGGAACATAGCCCCTGAGGTAGGCTGACTTTATCAAGAGTAGAGGTCTGTTCAGCTCTCAGCTTTGGAGGTTCCAGCACCTGGCTGTAGTACTGGCTCAATTCTGGTGCCAGCCTTCTTAGTTGCAGAGTTTCAGGGTGGCGCCTAATTCCACCTAGCAGAGACAGGGTGTATATGTGTACTTTCTCTCCCTCTCCTCAGAAAGCCACCAGATTCAATCACAGGGGCTCTACTCTTGGCCTTGCCCCCTTTCACTTCATAAAGGCCTTGCTTTTATTTTTTATTTTTCATTTATTTATTTATTTATTTATTTTTTTGTGGAATCGGGGTTCAAACTCACGACCTTGCACTTGCCAAGCAGGTACTTGTGCCATGGAGCTATCTCCCTGGCCCCTAGGCCTTGCTTTTATTTATTTATTTATTTTTAAATTTTATTTATTTGTTTGCTTGTTGTGTTTGTTTGTTTCTTTATTTATTCATTCTGTGGCTGGCTCAGCCGCCCTGGTGGTGGCGCTGGTGCAGCATGTGGTGCCGGGGATCAAACTGCAGTCCCCGCAGTTGCCTGAGCCCTCCTAAGCAGGCGCTTTAGACCACTGAACCATCTCGCCGGCCCCTAGGCCTTGCTTTTAAATAACAGCATGGGATTAACTTTCTGCTCTCCTAATACCATTAATATGTGACTTTGGGGATTAAAGTCTGGTTTGGGATTGGAGGGGAAAACCATGCTGAAATCAGAGCAGATCCTGAGGAGGTGCTATTCCAGAGGAGTCTCCTCAGCCTTGAAGGTTTAGTAATTTGGAAAAAAAAAAATGAATTCCTTTGCTTTCTCTCTCCCCCAGTTAACATAAACATGAGATTCACCCTCATAAGCGTTTTTGAGTGGACAGTGCCGGGCATTAAGTGTGCACCCGGTTGTGCGGCCATCCCTGCCATCCACTCCCATAAATATTTCTTCCTCCTGAGCTGAAACTCATTTCCCCTCCTACTCCTCAGGCTGGTGACCTGAGTAGACTCAACTCTCGGACCTTTTGCAGCTGGCTTATGGCAGTTAGCATGAAGTCTTGAGGGTGCATCTACCGAGGCAGCATCAGAATGCCCCCCCTTTGTGGGCTGGAGAGTACCCCATTGCCTGCACACTGCGCTGTTTCTCCATTTACCCGTGGGCTCTTCCAACTGCTGTGAACACAGGGACCTCCTCAGACACCAGTTTGAGTTTGTGCTTCTGGTGGACTTCTTTTTCTTTTTCTTTTTTCTTTTTTTTTTTTTTTTTTTTCC
>PVKN010013991.1:0-19523 GCA_004027915.1 Capromys pilorides | reverse complement strand
CCCTGCTGTTTGTTTTTTTTTTTTTATGACAGGTCTCACTGTGTAGCTCAGGCTGACCTTGAACGCACTATGTAGCCCAGACTGGCCTCAAACTCATAGTGATGCCCCTGGCTCAGCCTCCCGGTGCTGGCGTGACAGGCCTTCACGTTTCTATTTCTGACACTGTTTATGTAATCACCAAATTCAACACTGTGCCCCCAGAGAAGCTGGCCCCAGGACATCAGCCTGTATCTGTTCTGGAAGCAGAAATCATTTTCCCTTGTAGTATTCTGGAGCCATGAGCAACTGTGGGGTCTTTAGTTCATCTTTCCTCCAAAGAGCTGAGAAGTTCTTCCCAGTGGGACACAGCCCGTAGGTCTGCTGATCAGCATCCTTGCCACACACCGCAGGTAAAGCAAGGGGAAGGGACTAAAGGTGTGTTCTCTTGGAGTGAAACTTGAAATAGAGATGTCTTTTATCAAGAGAGCAACAGAAGTGCCAGGGCTAGTAATAAAGATAATTTGTGTGGCCCAGAGGAGGGGGAAGGTGACAGTTCTTGCTGTGCTGCTGTGACAAGCTGAGTGCCTGGCTTAAGTTCTTGTGGTGTAAATTGTCTTCTAACCTGAAGGAGTTGGACTGGGTCCACACGTCCCAAAACATGTCTCTTAAATCACAAGACCTGAGAAAAATACAATTTGTTAGTAAACCGAGTTTGGGAACTACACCATGATCTCTGCCCCCTTTATATGTTTTCCCTTGCAAATGCAAAGCCACTGTAATAGATCAGAGACTTGAAGAGGTCTTGGGGTAAACAGCCCATTGACCCCCAATGTTTCCTAAATGTATTTACCTGGAGATCCAATTTTATACTATAACTGTGTTAGATCTAGCTCATTGAAAAACCAACAAACATTTCCCAAGTGACTACTTTATGGAAAGAAGTTACCGCTCAAGCTGTTTTGCCTGAATTTATGAATCTTAGTATTTAACTAAGAGGATTTTCCTAAAGGTGACACCCCCATGAGCTCAACCAGAGCTCCCAGGAGTGACTTCCTTCCCAAGGACCCTACACAGCATCATGGCTGGTCTGTGATGCTGGTGTCCAAGTGAGGTTTAGTTCTTTGTAGTGATCAGGATGCATGGCAGAGGGTGAGTAGTCTTGCTCCTGTGGATGTAGCCCCTGTCTGATTCTAGCTAGACCAGGCTCTGAGCCTGTTTAGGATGGCTAAACATGGCTGTTTAGGACATTCAAACTTGATTCACTCTCACCCCCTTTACCTGGGTTTTAGGCATTTAATAACTTGGATAAATTTCAGTCAACTCTGAGAAAGAGGAATTTTTACAGTATGTTTCTTTTGTGAAGCTCATTAAAAAAATACTCATCTGTTCAGTTCAAATATCCTCATTTTATCTTTTGCTGTTTTTCACACAAAGCAGGAAGATATCATATAATGCATCTTTAAAGTGTTCTTCCAAAAGCCTTATTCTGCAGAAACTTGGGGAAGTGAGTTTTGACAGAAAGCCTGATCTCTGTTTTAAAGTCATTTTACATAAGAGTTTCAAAAGAAGCCAGATTACATGAGGGCATAGGAGGGGATAGAATGCCACATGCGTGGGGGGGAGTCCCACTGCCCCTCTAACTTTACTTCATCAATAGGGAGAAAGAATGGGCACTGAGTTAGAATCTGCAAGTTAGGCATCCTAAAATCTAGATTCTACATTCTTTTTTATTCTCTTAAGCTGACTCTAAGCTGCTGATTGTAATCCCTAAGTGATAGCTGCTGATAAATATTATCTTTGTGGAGACGTAAGACATCATCAGATGTCAGGTCAGTAGACTTAAAGTTTTATGCAAGCCTAGCAGTTTTCTGTGGATACAGACCAGGAATTTTAATGAAAGGAAACATCAAAGATGCAGAAGAAATGAGAATATTTGTCAAGGAAGATACACAGCGATGCTCTCTGATAACCCCTGGTATTGACATTGGAACTCGCTGGGAGCAACTTAAATAAACATCTGGACACCGAGTTTAGACATTTTCAATGACAAACTCCAGACAGATCTTTTCAACTTGCAATAATAAATATTTCAGAGGCTATATGAATCAACTGAAAATCCTGTTTTCAATTAGTCTAGTTTTATAAATAGAGCATAGTTAATTATTCAAGTATAGAATTTCTTTTGAAGAGTAGGTGAATTTTATATTTCCTTTGTCCATGTTCTACTTCAGTTTTATTATTCATATGAAGTCTATGTCAGTGTGTTCCAAAATAATATAGCTAGCTGGTCAGATACCATTAAATCAGAGTCCAGCTGAGCTTCATTTTTAGTTATTTTATTTTCAGGAAGGATCCTTTAGCACTGTAACCCCATGAGCTTGTTTAGTGTTGCTGACCCCAGCTGGGGGCGCCAGGGCAATAAGGGCTGGAGACCTACTCCCTAGCTCTGTGCACTAAGCTGACTGTTTAGAGTGGTTTGACCCTCAGTTATTCAGGAAAGCACCGAAGGGTGGTGATGCGACTCTTTGAAAAACCTGACAGGAGATAGCTAAGCAGCACTGACTACAATTGTATTACTAAGCGCATGGACAGCTGCTAGAAATTTCTATAGGAGTACCACCTTTCCTCTCAAATTTGAAAATAAAAAAAGAAATTGTGTTGAAATGCATTTGTTATATCTGGAGAGTCTAACCAGGCATGCATTAAAAATTAACAATACTTATGACCCAGTCTGGCCTTGACAGTGTGACACGGGAGGGACATCTTAGTCAGAAACAGACTTGGTACCTTCGGGCTGCAGTGCCTGGCCCTCACTAGAATGCACACACTTGCTCTTCCAGTGCTCAGCCAAGGTGCAAGCTCGTGGACTAGGGTGACCTCCAGCCCGGGCCTGACACGGGCACCCTCTTAAATTCCTTGAATAAAGAAAGCCGAGTCCTGCCTCTGATAGTTTTGGGAGTAAGATGCTTTAGGCAATCCGCAAAGTCTTCATTTGTCAATTTTCAGGTATAGGACTGGACATAGTTTGAGGGTCCCTAATCCAAAAATCTATAATCTGACACACTATAAGTGAAAAATTCTACATAATAAAACTCTACTTTCTGTACAAACTCATTACAAATATTGTGTAAAAATACTTTCAGCCTCTATATATGAAACAGAAGTTAATTTGGTATTTAGACTGGAATCCATACTCAAGATATCTCACCAGGTATTTACAAGTATTTCCCAACCCCACAAAATTCAAAATTCTGCACACTTCTGCTTTGAAGTGTTTTGATAAGGGATATTCAGTGTGTAATACTAGTCACCACTCACTGAACTCTTACTAAATTCAAAGCATTGTATTAAGACCTACAGTGAAGAAATCCATGTGTATAATATTAACAAGGCAAATAGAACTGGCAGGTTTATAATGAAAAACAGTAACCCTGCTTGCAACTCTGTCCCATCCCTAAGGCAACTATTTTGTTTCTCTATTATTTATTTTCAGATTTCTAAATAATATGTTTGCAGTGGTATTGTTTTAGTTGTGAAACAGACATTATCTACTAACTGAAGAATGTGGTTTGGTCCCACGTCCCACACGACCTCTCGCACTTTTCTTACCTCATCCTCCCAATTTCTGATTAGATATTCAGTGCTTACATTATCAGAACTCTAAACAAATTCTTCATTGACAATAGTTCAGTTTCAGAAGATTACATTGCCTTTTGCATAAGACTTCAGTTTGCTTTGGAATCCACAATCACTTTATTTGTTTAATTCTCCATGTGCCTAGAAAACAGAGCCTCAGACCTTCCCAGAAAAGCACACAGCTCCTCTGCAAGAAGTCAAGCACACCATCACCCAGCCGCTACTTGGAGCCAGCACTCCCCAGCCCTCTGTGTCTTAGTCTGCCACACACTGTCATCCTGTCACCTCTCTACTCTTGGCCCAGGGCTTCTCTCTGCCTCTCTCCTGGATCTAATCTGACTTCCGGGTCCATGTCTTGGTCCTCCCTGGTTTTCTCACACGTGTTGATGGGACAACCTTCCACCAAATGCAGAAGAAGCAAGGGGGAACACAGGACATGAGGGCTTTGCTATCTTATATCTCCAACTGGTGGTTTTCTCATACCTTACTCCCACTTCTGCGTTTCCCTTAAAATGACACCTAGCTGGAAGATAGCTGGCATTGTAGTCTAGAAATGGAGTGCACCAGCCCTGCACAGCCCGCCTTTGCATCCCCTGCCATCACTGCTGTCTTGCTCGGTGGCTGCTCCGTAAGGCGGGTGAGGCAGGGCTAGGCTGATGGGGGCTGGTGCTTTTGGTCTCTAGTCTTTAAGGCTAATTCTCTTCTGGCTAGATCTTATTTTCAGGGAAAGAGGGCTTCTTACTTGGCTGGGTACAGAATTCAGAGCAGGAAATGACCACCCCTAGGATTTGGAAGGCATTGGTGATCGTCCTCTTAGCTTCTAGCTACTGAGAAGTCCATGCCGTTCTAATTCCAAATCCTTCACCTGGAAGATTACAGTAATATTTTAATTCATATTCACTAGATTTTTCTCATTTTGCTTTTCTCTTTTCATCATGTTTCTTTCACGTATATGTGCACACACACTCACACACACACACACACACACATGCACGCGCACATACATGCACCTACACCTGCTTCCATTTGCTTCTGCTTATTCTCACACTTGAGGCCTTCCACTCATCTCCCCTCTTATTGTCAGTGGGCAGCCCACAGCCCAGGAGACACGAGCAGGTATCTGGGGGCGGACACCCAGTCTTTCTTTGAGGAACTCCTGTTGCCAGCATCAGCCTCCAGCTGCCTGGCGTGTGTGCCTGGGGCTGGCTTTCAGGACACAGGCTGGCCTGCAGCCTGTCCTCCAGCCCCTGCTCTTGATCTCTGCCCTCCTTCCCGATGTACCCTCGGGTGCCTGGAGTCCCACCAAATGTCCCGAGGTCCCTCCTCCCTCTCCACAGGGATCCCCAAAGGCAAGGGTTGGAAGGATTGCCTGGAGTCTCCCTGCTGTGCAGGCTGTCAGTGGGTCCTCTGGGCTCTAGCCCACCTTCCAGGCTGGTGTGCTGAGTTCCACGGCCTCCACTTCTGTACCTTGGTGGGGTTTCGTGGTGTACATCTGCGTGTTTTTGGTCCCTGGCCTCCTTGGGCATTTGGTTTCCCATTAGTTGTCTCCTAGAAGCCAGTGCCTGAGAGGAGTGGTTTTTATTCCTTCACTGTCACTTCACTGTCACTCTGGGAGGCTGGGAGGCGCAACTGCCCTGAGAACCGATGCTCGGAGCTCTCTTGGGCTCCTGGGTTCTCTGGACCCCTTCCTGATGGGCACAGACAATCCCTCTGTGCCTGGCAGTGGGACTTCCTGAATCTCCCTGTCTCTCCAGCCTCCAGTGCCTGCATGCTTTCTCGCTTTGCCTCATCTGCAATAGGAGGAGACCGAGGTCTGTGCCTGGTGGTGGGGACCTCCTGCACCCTGCAGATACACGACTTTGGGTGAGTGCATCAAATATTTTAGACACACAGAGGTCTTTGGAACTTTCTGAAGTCTGCAGACAAACATTTATTGGGGCTTAGAAAAATGTACCACAAGTGAGACCTGACTCCTGCTCCCAAAGAGTTTATGAAATGTAAGTGTTACGAGTCAAAATTATACAGTACTCTCCAAAAGGCAAAAAAGTTCACTGAAGTCTTCCACTTCATTTTCAGTGGAAAGAAGGTTGGAAGTACCATTGCCTGAGGTGCTGTGCAAGGCCCCTCATTATTCAGACCTGGGTGGGGCAGTGGGAAATGAAGCCACCTCTGGGACCTGCCACTATGTATTTAACTTGAAAAATATTTCCAGTGAAGCAACAAAAATATTTCTATTTTGGATCTCATGCTTGGTTTACCACTTACGGTATTGTAATCTGGCTCCGTGTTGTGCCACACCATTTTGTCTAAAACCCATACTTTAATTTTTTTCAGATACAATTAATCCCTTGTAAGTCCTTTCCATGTCCCATAAAAATGATGGATCAGCAAAGGTGGATAAAGCTACAGATCAATCTTAGATTTTGATAATCTAATAAATGCTTTGAGTACCAATCTTGCAGTTTACGACCTCTTGCCAACTGATTTATGGCCTCATAGTAAATTTTCTCTCCCACTTATCCAATATTTATTGGAACATCTTGTTCTTAACAGACAAAGTACTGTATAAAACATCTGTCAAAACAAAAGCCAATTCAATTAAATATCTTTTACTTCCAAATCGACTTCTCTGTTTTCCCTAGTATCCAGATGGCAAAACAACAATCAGTGTTATGCATGGCCTTTGAGTGAGGTTTAGAAACATAAAATGTGCTCTCGACGCCATCAAAACACCACTCAATCAGAGAGCAGTGAGAAATCTGTCTCCTCCACGCTGAGGGCTGGACCCTGCTTAGGTCAGAGCCGGCCCTCTTGGACCCAGCAATAGCAGCCCGGCTCTCTTCATCCATATGGTTCTTTTGCTCCTCACAGACCCCAGAAGTTAAAGGTTTTCTTCAGAAACTACCTTCGCTTGCTCAGTAAGAGTCACTAACCCCAGGAAGGTACAAGCCACGAGCTTCCCTCGTCAGTGTGTGGTCGGCTCTGCCCACTCCGAGTGCTACAACCCTGTCTCTGATGAAGGACATAAACTGCCATACCATTTCCTTAATTTGAAATACTGCACCAAGCAAAGAAGCTCTCTCTTACTGTTCTGATCGAACAAGGGTGAACTGAGAAAATTTCCACTCATTTAGACCCTGCTTGTCCCCTTTCCCAACCTGTGGGGAAGAAAATCCCTAATGCCTAAGAATCGAAGTGGCACGAGGGACCCTGGCTTTTTGCGCAGAGATGGACCTGTCTGCTTTGTTTGAACGTCTCCTTTATACAAGAGTGAGAAATGCTCAAATTGGTGTCCTTGGCCCCCTTTTTGACCTGAAAACCTCTCAGCGCTGTTCTGAAGGTCAGTTTATGGATGATTGCAGCGCGTGGCTTAGTGAGCCCTGACTCAAAACATTTTCCCTGTAGCTTAATTTTCTCCAGAATTCAAGGCTCCAATTTTGTTGTTGCTAAATGCTCCCCAAATGTAACACGGATCGACAACATATTGAAAGCATATGTCTGCTCACCTCCATGCTGATGTCATTTCCGATAACAGCAAGCACGATGCATGTGGGGCAGGAGGCCCGAGTGAGTGGGCTCTGACCAGCAGAAGACTTCAACACCCAGGGCCCTGCGGGGCATCGGATGGTAGAACAGCGGTCCATCTGAAGAGGAAAACCAGAAGCATTGGGCTGGACATCAGGAGTACTGGAGCCGTTTCCTTTCCCATGTATGGAACTTTTCTTTTTGTAGGAAGCACTGGAGACAGTCTTACCTGGTTGCTCCCATTAATTGCTACAGAGGTGGCTATTTTCCCCCTGGACTTAACTCTTTGATCAAGAAATGGCCATAATCTCAGGGAGTAGAGGCAGACAGAACACAATATGCTAGGCACGAAAATCTCCAAGTTGTTTTCTTCTAGGTTTTTTACATAACTGAGGGGAAAGCAGGTTAGGATAATTTCAGAGTAGACTTTTGCAAAAGATTGGCTTTTGCGATCTTCTGGTCAGGATGTTCCTACTTCCTCTGCAGACAGAACATATTTTAGGCCCCATCCCTAAAACTTAGTGGCTGAAATCCTAAAATATTTTCTACAAAATGTCCTTGGGAATTAGTGTTTTGAATCTTAGCCCCAAGGTTCTTCAACACTGGAAAAATTTCCACAGAAAGCAAGTAGATTTTCAAAGTTTGCCTGCATGGCAGGTCCAGAACAAATCTGCGAGGAGAAGTTTGTGGGTCCTGCGGTGCTCCCCTGCCCGACCTTTCCTGGGCACAGTACTGCTGTGCATGGGCTTTCCCACCTGTGGACTGCCCAGCAGCCTGGGTCTAGGGCACCCTTCTCCTCAGGACCACTGGCCTCCAACATCCAGCCCTTTGGTGTCTGCTGGTTGGATGACACTGGCAAGTCTCTCAGCTTTTCTGTGCCTCGCTGTCCTTACCTAGGAGATTGGTTTTGCTCAGATCAAACAACAAGGTGTTCATACAGCCCTTGCAAAGTGCCTGGTCCCCATGGAGATGCAGGCTGGTTCTTACAGAAGTGAGAGCGGCTACTCTTACGGTTCAGTAATTCAGGTGAAGGAGTGTGTACAGAAGGAACACCATGCTAAGCACTCAGTACATGACTACCCTAACTTCACAGATGAGGAAACAGAGGTTTATGCAGACCAAGCCATGTCCAGAGCTGGGTTTCTCAGCAGTAGAACAAGCATTTCTTTTCTAGCTTTCAACTGGGTATCTTTGTGGTCACCTCCCAGCCCACCCAAAGTTCTGTCTCTTGTCTGCCCAATAGCTAGGGTCCAGCCAGTCCAGTTCCTCCCCACCCTTGTGTTCCCCAGTCTAGAGCTCTCATTCCACCCTGCTGAAGACCTTTGTGCCCCCAGAGGTGGCCTAAGTGGCTCCTCCTCCAGGCTCCTTAGGATCTCTTGCCCATTCCCAGGGTCAAGCCACACTGAGGCCAACCTACATAGTGTCACCCGGGCTGAGGACTCCTCTGTGCACCCTGTCCTTTCTCCTACAACTCCCAGCCCTGGATGCTGCATGTCAGGGATGTGCTTGCTGGCCCTGGGCCCCATGCTCTGTGGAGGAGGAAGACAGCTTAGCCCTGTGTGGGCTGCCCATGGAGCCCTGTGCAGTTCAGGTTCAGGGCGGGCATGTTGGTCAGTTGGTCACCCACCACGTGATCTGCCCTTTGGAAAAATTATCCTACATGTGTTATTACATGACCTGTTGTGCTTTTGTGAGTTGGGTGTATATGGCACCTTTCGCCACTCTGGGCAAATACCCCAGTTGCAGTGCTATTCCAGGGAGGGGTGACCTGTCCTAACAAAATCCAAATCCTGAGCATCAGAAAGAAAGTTCAATGGGGAAACTGAGGCAGCCTCAGGCAGGGGTACCTAGCTGGAGTTCGCCCAGAGTGCCTCTCTTACTCTCAAGGGAGGAGTTTCTGCAGAAGAACCTCGGGAATGGAGGGGATGGGGCTGGCTGGGATAGTTCCTGGGCCGTCTGATAAGGGTGTCGTCAACTCAGCCCGGAGAGGGGCAGCCAGCCACAGAGCCCTGCCCTTCTCCTCTTACGGTACCTTGAGGCTCGCCAGCCTTCCCCTGCGCCCCAACAATGGATGCCTTTCAGCCGGCCTCCCGTCCTCACGCTCGTCTATTCACATGGTTTCATTAGCACCCCTTTGCTGACGGCCTTTTCAGCCAGGAACCCTTCCGTGCCCCGGACAGCAGTCCCAACCGCTGACAGGACGTCTCCACTCCTGAGGCCTCAGCCCGCTCTGTCCGCGGCAGGCGACCCGTACCCAGCCGGGCTGTGCTTCCCAGAGTTCCTTGCTTGGCTGGTCCTGCCCTCCCTCCCGCCCCGCTGCCCACTTCTTGGTTGACCTCTTCTTGCAGGGTCCATAACTGGGCCCCTGCAACCCTTCTGCCGCCTTCTCTCTGTTCTGCCCCAGCAGCTTTTCCTCAAATGCCACGCTCACCTAGTGACTCCAGTTCTCCAGCAAAAAATCCCCCCCGCACCCCTCTAGCCCGCACCCTCACCTATCTGTAGCCTCCTTTCAGCACAGGGTCCAGCAGGTGGATTGTGGCCATCAGGCCCCCTGGTGGGTCTGGGCTCTGGCACTAAGTTGCCGTATGACCTTCAATGAGATGGTTAATCACTCCGTGCCTCAGTTTCCTCATTAGTAAATGGAGATAATGTTGTAAGGACGGGATAGTAGATACAGACAAAAATCATACTAAGCATGGAAGGCTGCTGGCATCGCGATGCATTTCCACCGCTTCCGAGTGGGGGCTCCTCTTTCTTTTGAGGCCTCATCTTGCTCTGCAGCAGCTGTGCCCCTCCAGGAGCACACTGGCCCTGCTGGCCAGCGGCTCCCGCCTACCGTTCACCCACAGCTCTGCTCCCCTGACCTGATGCCCTGGCTCCTGGGAGAGTTCCTTCTCTTCTGGGTTTGGATCACCAGAAGAGCAGAGGCTTTCAGACACCTTTATCACCTTCTGCTATGAATGCACTGCCCTTCCTTCAAGCAGGGAGACTGTGCTTAACATGCGGACACTCCTCAGACTTTGAGAACAACCTCCTACTTGTAAAATGACACTCGCCCTGTCCCTGACTAGGAGTCTGAACATTTTCTGTGACTGCCAGATGGGGCACTCCAAGTGGGATGGACCATGACCCTAAAACTTGACTCCAGCTGCCTGGCTCTGCCCTGCTAGTGCTCATGTCCCAATAAAACTCCACAAGCACGCAGTAGGCCAGATGCATCACCGGATTCCCTGCTGGTGGCAGATGACTTCCTGGTTTGGCCTAGGTCAGCCCTGGTGACTATTAGGTAGCCTGGGACCCTCAGGTGAGCAAGGGAGTGGGGCGGCTGTCTGACAACTGTGTTCCTGAGATCAGCCAGAGCAGGGGAACTAGCCCCAGGGGGCTGGAGACGACATTTAAGCAAAAGAAAACCAGAAGTTCTTCGCATCCCTTTCCTCCTCCCTAACCTAAAGTCCATTCCTACTGCCCTTAGCCCAAGTCCCAGAGGTAAATAAATACACATTTTATAACCACCTTGGACAGATTTTTGTTATTAAGAAAGGAAATTAAAAGTCTCATAAATGTAAATAATGTGTGGTTTGCTGGACAAATTGACAATAGCCAGGAGATTCTGAGCGGTAGGGCTGTGTGCTCCCTTGCTAGAGTGGCTGTCCTGGCTCTGAGTGTGGTGGGGCAGACTTAGGTTGTGGGGGTGGTAGCAGCAGAGCTCCTCAGGGGGAGTGCTTGGGCTGCTCTGTGCTGCCAGAGTGTTGATCTGGCACTTGTAAGATCCCCCCTTGCCTTCTGAGTGTCGGTGGGGAGGTTATCAGCACCCCAAAGAGAATCCTAACCGGGCCCTGGGCTAGCCTCTGTGAATGAAATCTGCCTTCAAGGGAGACAGAAGGATTTCCATTTGTGGACTGTCCTGCTTGCCAGGCTGTACCCCACCCCCAAGGCCTGCTGTCACCAGGGGAGTAATTATAATTTAAATCGATGGGCACTTGAGAGGAGGTGAACTATTTGCCCTCCCCCAGCACTTGAGGACAATGAGAGGTGACTTTGTTTATTTATTGAGCTATTATGGCTTAGTGCTAAAAGGCCTTCCTGCCAAGAACCTAAAGAAGCCTCTAGCTTTGGATTACAACCTTAGGCACACATTACTTTGTTACCGGTCAATATCTGTGGGAGAAAAATCCCACAAAAGCCGAATTGGTCTGACGCTGCATCCATTTCCCGGTCCCTCACTTGGAGCGAGGAGAGCAACCCTTGTTCCAGTATTTCCGACATCTGGTCTTAATATTGGCAAGCCTTTGTTTCATGTACTTTTGATAGACAACATTTTTTGGTGGAGTATTTTGTTATTAGACTCTGAAATGTCGATGCTAATCTCAGTTGCCCTGGTCTTCACGGAACACCAGGCTGGCTTGAAGCAATCCTCAAGAGGATCTTTGGGAGATTGCTTTAGGAACCAGGCAAGGTATTTTAATCTCCCTTGAAAGGCACTCTCCTTGGTGTCATGGGAAGCTTGCGTGTCACCCACAGGACCGCTAGGCAGGATCCCTGTTCACCTGGGATCGCTACAGCCAGTGTGGCACCTGCTGATGTCAGGGACGCCAGTGTGCTCAAGGACAGGTGCCCGGAGGTGTTTCCTCCACTGGACCTTGGTCACTCAGCTTATCTCTTCCGGTGTGGCCTTGCTGAGCCTCTCCATCATTGTAGAGGAATTATGCACACCTGAGGAGTTCCTTCTGGTGCTCATGGAGGCCTAGTGCTGCATGCAGCCTGTCCTATACCTGGCCTGTTCTCCTCAGTGATACTTCTTGAAGACCCTCCTGTCAGGATATGGGATTTAAAATCCAGTGGGCCAGTGCGCCATACCCCAAGGCCACCCTGGAGCATTGAGATCTTCAGAAGTGGTTGTCAAAATGGCGGTTGGGTGGGTATTTTGGGACCCAAAGAAGGAAAGGGTAGCGTGAGTGGAGGGCTAACAGGTCCTTCCAAGGCACCTCCAACCTCTCTGGATCTGAGTGGAGGGAGACGCTGAAGCCTGTGTTCCTAAAGCAGCCTTTCTCACACAGGCAGGCCCAGCTGACCCAGAGATCCGACTATGCCCAGTGTGGACTCGGACCCTGACTGCAGGTGGGCAAGAGTTGTCTATGGGTGGTAGAACAATTCTGTGGGAGAATTTGGTGTGAGGAAATGTGGAGCATCAGCTCTTCATCCTGTTATCAGGGAAACACGTGTGCCATATTCAAAAATTACCACCAGCACCTCGGCTAGACCAATAAGGCCAATTAAAAGGATAATGAGATTTTGGGGATCTGGTGCTTCAGCTCTGATGTGTAATCTCTCAAGCCCCAGAAAGTCATAGCCTCTATCTCGAGGCTCGATCCCAGCTGACACCGTGGAACATTGGCTGTTCATCCTGTTATCAGGGAAACATGCTTATACACACTGCTTAAGGCCAATTGAAAAGATAATAAAAGGTCCTAGTCAGCTCTGTATATTTCAATATGAGAGAATAGGGTCAGGCTCAGTCAAAATGGAGACAGTTGCTCTTCTTTCAAGGAGAGCTGCTCAGGCGGTCCTCCACAGTCAAGTTGGGAGCTGGAAGTTCTGCAACCCCCCTCAGGTCACAGAACAAGTGAGGGCGTTGCCTAGGAGGGCTGGGTGTCCCCACTTGCAAACCAGCTGGGACTGGAACACAGACTCAGTTTCCCTGATGAGAAATGCTGAGTGCCATTCACGCACTCCCCATGTTCTCATTCCTAACATCCTGAGGCAATTGGTGCGGGCCGGTCAGGACATCATAGCACCTCCTGCAGAGCAGCCCCCACGCCCGCCCATCCCTTCCCAGAACTTAGGGCTCTTCGCAGAATCAGCTAAAGCTCTGTTAAACCCCACACAATTCTACATTGAGCTCAATTTCATCCTTAGCTCTCAAATCAAGACGTTCTTTCCTTCAGTTTGCTAAATAAGAAAATTAAACAGAAACGTACACACAGTAGTAAATTTCTCCATGAAAGTAGAATTAGCAACCATGGAATAGAAAAGTCCCAGAGCATTTCTCGACATGGGGTAGTCCCTCAAACATGAAAAGATTCTTCTAAGTCTCCAGGATGAACAACCATTTTGACAACCGCTCCTGAAGGTTGCAATGCTCCAGGGTGGCCTTGGGCCATAGCGCACTGGCCCGCTGGATTTTAAATCCTATATCCTGACAGGAGGGTCTTCAGGAAGTAACACTGAGGAGGAGAGGCCAGGTATAGGGCAGGCTGCATGTAGCACTAGGCCTCCATGAGCACCAGAAGGAACTCCTGAGGTGTGCGCAATTCCTCTACAACGATGGAGAGGCTCAGCAAGGCCACACCGGAAGAGATGAGCTGAGTGACCATGGTCCAGCCCAGGAGGGTGACATGGCTTTGATGACTTTCATGGTTTATACACATACACAGGTACCTCCAGTTGAAGAAATTAGTTAAAACCAGTCTGAAAACGTTTCCTGTACCCCAAGCCTTGCCTATGCTGTGCCATCCTTTGGAGCCCAATTTTCTAAAAGAGAATGGACTTACACCAGCATACAGGACACACACTCTCCACTCTCACGCCTGGTTTCTTTAGTCCACCGGCCAACTACCCTACAGAACTCCCCAGGGCCGTGCTTTCCATAGAGAGGTTAAATCCTGCAAAACTCGCCCTGCCCCCTTTTGTTTTAGCAGTTGCAGCTCAGAAAAAGGTGCCCGGAGGCTGAGAGCCCCCTCAGAGCAACCTGCGCTTAGGCCGCTTAGGCTGCTTAGGCCGATGGCTGAGGGGTCGCAGACAGGTGTCCTCCAGTGTGCAGAGGCGGTGCGTGACGTACCTGGGGTCTACTTGCAGAGAGACAGACAGATTTCCGGACAACCCGACCCAGAGCCCACTTCTGCCCTGAAGATCCGGGCAAGGCGCATGGTTAATGATAAAATAAATGAACGTGACTTTCTGAAACTGTCGCGGAGGAGGAGGAAATTAGGGTGAAGGGAGACTGGCCCCTGTAATCCCTTAATATTCCAAATATAATTGCCGTCTGACTCGGAACTTCTTGAAGGTCAGAGTGCACAGCCCATTGCTTAGTGGCGTAACTTTGTCATTAAATAAATAATAGTTTGGAGGAAATGACTTCACCTCGGAGTCTAAATTCCTTGGTGACTACCTCATTTGCTTTGTGCATCCGCAGAGGCCCCCCAGGAAGGCAGGAGAGCCGACATCTTTCCTAGGGCCGGGTGGAGGGCGCCAGAGGGTTCGAGGTGCCTGTGTCTGGGGACAGGAACTGTGGGAGAGACCAAGGGATGGAGCTCGAGCTGCTGGGCGCCCCTTCTTTCTGCTGCTGCTGGCTGAGTAGCTTCCGGGTCCTGTGAATTTCAGTTTCCCCATTGTGCAGAGGGGTTTCAGGCACTTGCCTGCGGGCAGCACCCACACGTGGGTTTTTCTCCTTTGCAGACGGCTCTGTGGCTGGGGACTGTGGTCCCCATCCTGCCCTGTTGCTTGCCTAGCTGGCCTCTCTGGGCTCCCGGGGACGTTGCAGTCCATGAAGAGGCATCATCCGGAGACACAGCCCTCTCCCAGGCTATGGGCTGCTGGCCCTCCGGGAATGCTATGTCACAGTCTCTCGGTAGATGTCAGCAAACATCCGGCCTCCCACCCTGCAAGCAGATTGCTTTGAAAACCACTTTATCAATTTAAAAAAAAAAAAAAATCAGTTCTTCTCTTTGCAATTCTCCCCCAAGTCTCAAAATCCAACTTGTATTAGGTACTGGCCTCAAAGCACCTGTGGATTCTTGAGAGAAACGGGACTTAGAAAGGGTGTTTTTGCATTTGAAGACAATGTTTTGTTCTCTGTAATGAAAACATCATCCCTGAGAGGGCTGGGGATTATAGCAGCTTTAAAAAATTTTTCTGAAGTTTATTTCACAGTCAGCCTCCAGGCAAGAGTGAAATAATAGAAGATGCCCAATATTTTGCTTCTTCCTGTGAAGTAAATACACACCGTGGGAATGTTTCCCCCGATTTAATTCACACTGTCTACTCGAATATATCTTTTATTGCATTCAATTAACCCTCTGATTGCTACCAAGGACAACTGCAGGAGGTCAAGAATGAGAATTTTCTTTCAGAATATAAAGATTGATGTGAGTCAGACCCAGAGCTGGTTTTTTTTTTTTTTTTTTTTTGGTGGGACCAGGGATTGAACTGAGGTCCTTGAGTTTGCCAGGCAAGTACTTACTCTACTGAGCTGTCTCCCTGGCCCCTCCCGAGCTCTTCTGACATGGAGGGAACCTCAGCAAGGCCCTGCTCCTCTGTGCCTGCCAGCCTAGGGCCACGGGAGCTGGGCAGTCTGCTAAGGTATGGGCATCTATACCCACAAACCCTGTAAAGTTCCCAGGAATAGGAACCCTTTCTGCAGCACCGTCCCTCAAACCAGGTTAATTCTTGGGCTCTGTGTTCACCTTCTGTCACCATCAGAGCCTTCACCTGGGGTGAGATGTGGCTTCTGGCCCCTAAAGCCACTTGGCCTTTTAGAGAAAAGGTCAGACCCAGCACCCAAGGGGCACGTGTGGCTTTCGCCTACTTTAGTAAACATAAGGCTGGGGTAGGGGTCTTGAAAACTCACCCATCAAAATAAGCATTTTAAATATATATATATATCTTTTATGTATTTGGCACAGGGTCTCACTACACAGCTCAGACTCATTATGATCCACCTCTCTCAGCCTCCCCAGTGCTAGGATAATAGGCATGTGCCACCTCGCCTAGTCCTGGTGGCAGGCTCGGCACGCCCAGGGGAAGGGCTGGTGTGGCCTGTGGTGCTAGGGACCAAACCCCATTTCCTGCGCTTGCCTAAGCAGGGTCTCAGTCTGCTGAACTATCTCACCAGCCCTTGACCCAATATTTTTAAAAAGTTAAAATCAATACAAAAAAAATCCACCCTCAACCACAGGTGAAGCTTTCCATAAAGATGAGGTCACTTCTGGGGCCGAGGTGGAAGAGATCCCGCAATGCTAGTCCTGTCTGCTTCAAAGTTTCAGCCTTGGATCATCCCGAATTCTCTTACATTATTGTTGCTTTTTCTCAGCGTGACCTCTTCACGATGGGCCTTCTGGGCCTCCTCACGTGGAGGGCCCCTGTGCTGGTCCTGTCCTGGGGAGGAGGCACCACCACTTCCTGCACACAGAGGAGCCTCTTGGGCTTGCAGATGGCTGGGCTGTCCCTGTGGTCAGGAGGACGCAGGCTCCCTGCAAGGAGGAGACTAGGGCTAGCACAGGGCCCGCAGCCAGGAATGCAGTTCCAGCCCAGCCCAGGAAGCGCCGGGCAATGCTGGGCTCCTGCCACCTTAACCCCCTACAGCCTTTTTGATAAGAAATCAAAATCAGTGCATGCATTTCCACTTTTGGTATTACCACTAAGCTAACTAAGACTTACGAAAAAGGTAGAATGAAGAACAAGAGACAGTGCCCAAGCCTTCAGAGATAGCAAAGCGGGGACAGAGTGCTGACTTTGCCCAGCGCTGGAGAGTGACCAGTTGGTGGCTGCGTGGTGGCCTGGCCTGGGTGGGCTGCCCCGGCATTGGACAAGCAAGCTGTGCCACACCGAAATGTCTCACAGCTACCTCCTCCTCCTTCCCCGCTCCTGCAGATTGCAGACTTCAGCCAGCAGGCACTCCACACACTTCTCAGAGACTTCCTATTGGAAAGGCCAGGGTGGACCTGACTGATGTTATGTGGACAGTGAGGTCCTGGAGCAGGTTTGGGTCCCAGGCCTTCCCCTGGCTGGTTGTGGGGTCTCGAGCAACCCCACCTCCCCACAGACTCCCTGCCTGCAGAGAATTTATTCTGCTACCCCAGGGATAGTCACAAAGTCCTAGGCCAATCTCGGGGAGGATTAAAGACTGCAAACAAAGGGTGCGAGTTACCACGGGGTGCATTCTTTGCTCCCTTCGTACAGCCCACCCTTGCTGTGTAGCCCGCTGGCCTCATGAGCAGTGCAATCTGATGTGTACCTGACAATTGGTGTGGCTGAGGCTCGGTGCCCACGACGGGTGTAGGAGACACAGATAGAGACAAACCGTGAGCGTGGTTGCAAGGGGCCCTGGGACGGGATCTCCCGAGGGTGAGGTGCTGCTCCTCCTGACAGGAGGAATCTAGAGATTCCCTGGGCTGAGGCAGTGCAGGGAGCTGGTGTGGAGGGTGGAGCTCACTGGGGGATGCATGGAAAAAGTGGAGCCCCCTCGTGTGGCCTGCCTACGGGGAGCAAAGGGTAAAGGTGGAAGATGGTGTTGGGGCCAGGTGGGGCTCTGATCTAGGGTGCCATGGGCTGAATTTGTCCCCCAGCATGTGGAGACAGACAGATGGGGCTTTAGCAGGTGGCCAGCATGGGCATCTCTCTCCTGAAGGGTTAAGGCCTTTGTAAAGGAAGTTTCTCCTGTCGGAGAAGAGTCAGGTCCTCTGCCCTGGCGGACAGGGTCCTCGCCTCTGGGATACAGCCTGCCTACACACCAAAGACCGGTGCCCTCAGTCTGGGACTTCAGGTCTCCAGAGTGGTGACAAACATGTGCATGGGCTACAAATCACCCAGTTGGTGACATTCCACCACAGCCGCAGAAGCCCATGCCAACACAGGGGAGCCTGGGCTCAGGCTGTGTGGACCCTGAGGGAGTTTGGGCAGGGTGGGCTAGGCCCTTCGGAGGCCACCTGTGAGCAGGTACCGACCCCACCCCCGAGGGTCTCCACCTGGAGGTCACCCTTTTCCTGTAGTCTTGCTGCAGACTTCTGGGCCGGTGCTCAGGAGCTGCCGTGCAGCCGGGTGTCAGAAAGCTGCCCATCGCGCCCCCAGGGCTGGGTGTGCTGGGTCCCCACAGCACACATGCAGATTGTGGAGCCCCTGTCCGTGGAAGCTGCTGCTCTCCCACCTGACTGCACAGTGAAGTCTTAGTAAATTCTGAGAATACTGACACCAGGGTGCCCTCCTGGGAGTTCTGCGGTCAGAGGCTGGGAAACCTTGATGGCACGTCCTCCCTGTCAGCTTCCTTGGCCTGAGAGGTGCTTAGATTAGCACTGCACCCTTCTGCGTGGGTTGTGGGTGTAGCCTGGGGGCTTTGTCTGGCCATGACCTCTGTCTCTGGGCCTGCTTCTCTGTCTGTCCCCTGGTTGCTGTGAACTGAGTGCTTGTCCTCTCTCTCTCTCTGCTGTGGAGGCAGCAGATCATGGACCGGGGCTTCTGAATCCCTGAGCCAAAATCCTTCTGTCCTCTGTGCTTTGTGAGGTATGTGATCAGAGTGGTAAGAATCCGACTAACAGAATAGCGGCGTGCTCTTTCTTTTGGCATGGTAAAATGTGACTAATAGCATTGTAAGCATGTTTGGGCATAGCGTCCTGTGGCACTAAGGACCGCCGCGTACTGTATAACTATCACCACTATGCAGTTTTCAGAACTTCCTCATCATCCCAAGTGAAGCTCTGTTCCCATTAAACAGCACGGGCACAGGAGCCCCAAGAAGGAGAACAAGGATGTGCTCCTCAGGACTGCCGGCCCATTGCTCCTAGGGCGTCCCATGAAAGGCTGTGAGCACGTCTAGAGCCTAGGCCTTCATTCCCGTAGAGGCCTGCTGGCTGTGGCCCGCCAGCTTGCCCACACGACCTGTTCTGTGGGCACAGAGCGGTTGCGCTGTGATTCTCGCTGACGTGGTGACAGTCATCCGGGAACCCGACTGAAGCTTCTGTCCAGGGCCTGGCCTGAAACTGCCAGGTCAGAATTGCAGCTATTCTGCTAAATTACTTGGACAGTCAGTTACACGCCAGGAAGAGTACAGTTGGGTAAAAGAGACAAAGCTGGCAATCCCTGGCTTCCCCATGAGGTACAGTACGTCACAGGGACAGTTATTTTACCACTCAGGATCTGCTGTTTTTATCCTTAAATGGGGGCACTACTATGTACGCCACATCAGAGGACTAGCATGGCAAGTAAGTGAGAAAACACATGCGTGGTGCCTGGCACATAGTAGGCGCTCATCTAGTGGTGGGAACTTTTTAATATATATGTTCTACTGATTCCCAGTGGACGCATGCCTTTGAGCTTATCTGCTTTGCTAGTCATCCAAGGATGAACAGCTCCTGGACACTGAACACATGGTTTTTAAAATGAGAGAAAAGGGTCAGCCAAATAGTGTAGCAGATTAAAGCTCCAGCAAGCAGGCGCGGGGGCTGGGTGTTTGACCGCTGGGCCTGCTGTGCCAGCCCTGCCCAGGGGCACGTTGAGACTGGGCGTGGTGGCGTGCACCTGTAATCCCAGCTCTTGGGAGGCTCTAAACAGGTGGATCACTACGAGTCTGATCTAGTAGTGAGACCCTGAACACCCTGTAGACCCTTCCCTAA
>PVKN010013990.1:0-19524 GCA_004027915.1 Capromys pilorides | reverse complement strand
TTGGTATGAGAAGTCATCATCCAGTTTCCCAGAAGGGGGAGGCAGTCTGAGAGTTTAATAGTTCCTTTACAGTCTTTTAACCAATTTCCCCATGGTTAGCCTCATCTCCAGCCCCATATTCGTGGGCAGATGGTGCCACCTGTCCTGCTGCCAGCTTACAATCCCATCAAGTCAGCTCCCATCCATCTTTCTGCTTGCTGTCTTCCAAATTTCTCTTGTTGTTTTCTCTCCCATTACTCACATGCCAGTAGAATCGTCCCCTTTTCAATCATTTTATTGCTGTTTCTGGAGGAAGTAGAGGTAAATGGGTGCTTATCAGTCTCTTCTTTTCATAGGAGATTTGCTCGCACGATTTTTAAAGGCAACCCTCTCACTGGATTACTATGTCTGGGATCTTGCCAAGGTTTTATCAGTCTAACATGTTTTCATTGTAACTTGGGACAGCTCTGTCCCACTGACATCCAGAAAGCAAAAGAAAGTATTTTTGTTCGCTTTCTATTTTTCCTCTTTAGCAAGACAGATGGGTTCATTTCTTAGCTTTGGAGTATTTTTGTAGATGACAGAACATGGTTAGTTCAAGGAGCCTTAAAAGTAGAACCAGTAGAACCAGAGAGAACAAAGTTTACTTTTTCCCTTCACCATCCAGGATAAAAATTTATCTGCCAAATATGTCTCTAAGACCTGAAACTATGGCTCTGTGACTCTGGCATCATAAGCTTCAGAGTATGATAGAATTATTCAGAAAATTTCTTTTCTCTCTCTCTCTCTCTCTCTCTTTCTTTATTTTTCTTTTCTTTTTTTTTTTTTGCATTTAGGGAAGTGTCCACAGCATGTTCAGGGTCTAATTACTAGATCAGACTCTAGTGATCTGCCTATTTACAGCTTCCCAAGAGCTGGGATTATAGGCATGCACTACCACATCCAGTCTCAATTGCTATCTCAGGATGCCCCTGGGCAGGGCCAGCATGGCAGGCAAGCCCCTGTGCCTGCTTGCAGGTGCTTTAATCCGCTGAGCTATTTGGCTGGCCTGAAATGTCTTAATACACAAGAGACATAATGTCTATCAGTGTTTTAAGAATTATTTAAAGTTCGATAAAGTGCAGCTTGGCCTCTCTGTAAGGAATCTACAAAGATGTGATTCTTAGAAACACACTGTAACATAGCTGCTTCTTTGATTGGAGAATATGAGAAAATGAAGGGACACTTCAGGGAGTAGGCATAGGACTCAAGGACAGAATGCTCAAGTTGCAGCCTGGAATAGGCTCTCACCATCTTTCTTTTGTTTCCAATAGATATGGCTCATTGCATTTACTTTCTAATAGGAAGTATAAACAAAATGTTTTGTGCTTCATTCTATAAGGATTTATTAGAATATCTATGATTGATGGAAAATACCAGTTCCACATTAAGTCTAAGGCATTTGATATTCAGAAAGAGAGTGGTGTTAAGCTCAAGTGCCTATGTTATAGGGTATCACTAAGCTTCTCTTCTGGAGGGTTAAAAACTTAAGTTTTCAGACCAAAAAATTAGAGAAAAAGAGGGGCTAGAAGGATAGCCAATATTTTGGCTATCCCTAGCCCCTCAAGGTCAGTGAAGCTTCAGAACATAAGAGAACCTATACTGTAACATCCTATAAATCAGTGGTGTACCAAATTTTATGCTCAAGTAGATTATGGGGCCTCAGAATAAAAGGATTGACGATGTATAGTGTGCCTAAGGAGAGTCACCTACAGAGAAAACATTCTCTTGGGTTTTCACAGAGAGCAAACTGGTCAAGCAATGGCCGTGACTCATCCAGATGGTTGACACTGACAATAGTTCTACAAAACACTGTACATAGTTTCAGGGTAAATCCTGAGGGGATTTGACTCACCTAACCAGATATGAAAATTATATGTTTTGATACATAGGTTTTGCTTTACCTTTGTGTTAACCATCCAGCAGAAAAGTCTAACCACGAGGTATAAAAAGTAAAGCTGTATTAATATGCTGAACTGTAAAAGGCTCAAGTCAACAGCTTCTGACATTGCCAGTTCTGCCAATAACCCACTACTATTATGGACTATTGGACTATACATACAACTACTTTCTCTTAGTTCAATGAGAAGAAAGATTTGTACTAACAGTGTTTAGAAAACTTACTATGTCTGCATCTTGTACTCGGAACAACTACTATGAAGACAACAATATGCATTGTATTAATTGTTGTGGCTGTCCTACTAATCTGTTCTGAAACTGTCTCATTATTTCTATCTCATTAAAATTGATAAAATTTAAAAAAATATATTTTGTGTTTGATGATTGGCTTGGAGACCCATGTACAGTATTTATGAGAGTATTCAAGCTCAGTTAACCAATGCTGCTTATTAAGTCTACTCTGCATATTGATTAGGCATCTTGGTCCTGCCCCCTATGTACACATTTACATGTGAGTATTTGGCATCATCCAAACCCTCTGTGTAGACAGAGCTCAGGTCCTTTTGAGTAAAGATGAGGTAGTGGTTGCCTAGTGTGACACATAAGTACCATGAGCTGGAGCTTCCAATTCAGAACAAACCCTTCTTGCCTCCAGCACAACCAGTAGCTAAAGTTTTGTTTGGCTCTAGTCTATGATTTTAGTATTCTCTAGCGAAATCTCATAGAATTTGCGACTAGAAATTCCATCATTTTCAAAGTCTCTCTTAAGAGCGTCAAAGGTAATGACTTAGGCAAAAACAGGCAGGGCTTCTTTTTGTTACTCAGGTCCAGAAAGCTAGACTCTCAGAGAATGCATTTCAAGACAGTGCTTTTTAATCTGGATTTAAGATCATCATCTGGTATAGACAGAAGTATGGCTAGTGTTTCCTATGCGGGAGAAGACTCAGAAATTTATACTGTTGGGTGTGAGTTTATAAGCCGATAATGGCACCATCACTTAGCATGTGTTTCTGCGGTGGGGCAACTTGTGACACCTCACTGAACTGACTCATCATGGTGCTGGGTATGGGAGGCCCACTGAGGATTGCTGCTGACAGCATAAAAAGGAGAACTGGTGGGGCAGAGGGTGCACTGATCCTGCTGGAGAAGCTTGCTGCTCTGGCTTTCCTGATGTACACTTGGCTGTTCTCATCATCAGAGGAGCTTGGGACTCACTGTTGCTGAGCATGGTTGTGGTTCTTTTCAGGGGATCCCCAGTCCTTGGTTTGTGCATCACTTCCTGGCCCCAGTGCAGATCCCTCAGCCTTCTGGGGCAGATCCTTCATCCCACTGATGCAGACTTTCCAGCTTCCACCACTGGCCTTTGGACCTTCCCTGCATAGATACTTGATACAGGCTTGCAGGAGACATTGTTGTGGTCGTTAGATCTCTAGCTGGACTTGCAGAAGACATTGTCATAGGCCCTAGGTATTCAGCTGGACTCATGCAAGACATTGCCATGGGATCCAGGCCCTAAACTTGATTCTTTGGGCCTCTAGGGTGTAGACAGATCTCCCACTCTTTTGCATTTGATTCTTTGGATGGAATGTCATAAAATAATCCCTATGTATTTTGTGTCCTGTATGAAATTGTTTCCCTTGTAAGCCCCGACTACAACACTTTCTATGTTTTGATTTTACTTTGCTTACTCTAACACCTTTGCATCACTCTTAATGATCGTCTTGCCAGCACATTGCCTTCTCTGTTGCTCTCCAGATAGAATTGTAGTGGATCGTTCTGTTGTTTTTCTCCCCCCTTTTCTTTTTGTCTGAGATAAAAAACTATGAGGCCCCCACTATTTGCCATGTATGTTACTTCTCTTATGCTCTTAGAGGGGGATTTCCCTTAGAAAAAGGTCGCATTTCCTTCATGCTTATGAACAAGGTGAGTAAGGATGATAATCTTGTTCAGAATGCAAACCCAAGTCTCCCGAAGATTAAGAAATGCTGGTGGGATCAAGACTAAGGACATCACAAGGTGCTGAGACACTCCTTCTCATGTCAAAGAAAGGTCTTTTTCTCTCTGGGCCAGAAGAAAAAAAATGTAGGGTACTGCTAATCTAGCTAGGAGTGTCCCTACTTTCCACCACATCAACTCTTCTCTGCACCGTTTGGCTCTTTTAGAGGCTGGCAAGAGACTCCCATCATCCATGAGAATGACCGGGAAGAACTTTCTCTGCACCTCAATAGTCTGGGGAGTTGTAGTAGCTCCTGGAAGACTGAACGATCTGGTGACTGGCAGACCTGCCATCCACAGCCCTGAGGAGGTGCCTGGGAAATCAGCCTGGTGAGCTGCTGGGAGTCCTGTACTCTGTCGCAGCTTGAAAGCCAGCACCGACAATTTGAAAGTGGTAAGGAAGTGATGGATTTAGAGAGCTCCATCTTCCCAGGAGTCATGGGTCCTGGTGGAGGAGACACTGGGACTCACTGTGGAAGAACTCTATGGACAGCAGGGGAGATAACCACGCGGACATAGTGTGAGGTAGGAGTGCCTGCACTGGCTGGTCTTCACTGCAGAGTTTGAAGAGTGACTACAAAAAGGGCCCGATACGCTTATAAACATTTATTTCTTCAACATCATACGAAACAGAAGGGCATTCAGGGCAACAGCATGGACTCAGAAATCAGACCAATGATCACTTCTTGGTTGCGTGACCTTGGCAAGTTACTTAATAAATGTGAGTTGTGTTTTCTCATGTGAGAGATGGGGATGATACATGTACGCCTACTCATACAGTAGCTGGAGAACTGTGAACCCATGAGCTTTGTGTTTGGGAAACTAACATTTACCCTGAATCCTTCTAACATTGCATTCCTCAGTATCCCTTAGCACCAGGATTCTGATTTAGATTCCATCAATGAGAAGAACTTACATATTACTTAGAAACATGACAGGAAATTACAGCAGCTCAGAAGACAGCATACGTGAGATTCACTGGTGGCTACAGTTTACGTTCTTTAGGGAAGTTGGAGACACAGAGGACCAATTACAGTTTCCTGAGGTTCTTATAATTTCTGATTTCCTAGAAGCTCGTGATGGCTTTCCCTGATGCTTTCTTAATTCATCCAACGATGTCGTAAGCCTCTCAATCCCCATGTTACAGCCCTATTGATGTGAAATACCTAGAGATGTCTCTTGTTCACTTGGCTGAAACGTACTAAAATGTTTAAGTTTTAAATATACAAATACACAAAATATCTGATACCTGGCATACAGTGCTGGCCCCACCCCTGGGGCATGCTGTTGGTGAATGAGACTGGGTGTGGTGGCACATGCCTGTAATCCCAGTGCTTGGGAGGCTGAAAACCAGAGAGTCACTATGAGTCTAATCTGTGTAGTGAGACCCTGTAGACTCTGTACTAAATACATAAAAAAATTCCAAATGCACACACACACACACACACACACACACACACCCCAAGAAACAAACAAGACCCATACGTAAGATTGAATAACCTTCAATTTTCTTAGTAATTAAGAAGTACATTTGAAAATTTGAAAGATGGACTCTGGGGGTTCAGCTGGAATAATTGGGGTTGAATAGAGAATTGGGAGATCTTGGTTGAGGCTTAGGCAGGCGAGCTTGAGGACGAGTGGATGGATGATGATAGGCATCTAGTTAAGAACTGAGATTTTAAAATTATCTGTCTTTCCCAGTGATGGACAAAGGCTGTTTGACATCAGTATGATCTTGAGCAGAATAAATTGAGCAAAGAAAAATGTAAGTGAAATGGAGAAATTATCCCCCTAGCACTGATGCACATGAGAATAGGTGGAAGGGAGATGACTGACATACAGAGCCTTGATCCATAATAGGCAGAAGCTTGCCCAAGCAGCCTAGGAGGAGAAGAAGAAACCTGTAATCTCAGTGGAACGCTAGCTGTTTAATGCTCTACTGGGCAAATATCCTGGCTTCTTTTAAATGACTGTTTTCTACACCCCATTCGACTGGCTTTCTTGGACTTTACAAATTATATTATTTTTCTTCCCTTTATCTGCAAAGAAGTATGGAACCCCCCTCTTCAGATCCCAAAGCACTTTTTCAGGGAGGGTCTCAGGTTGTATTCTGGCATCACGGAAAACCTATAATTTTAATGCATGCAGCAGTGTGATTGGCAACTCACTTTTGCCTGTGTTTTCTTTGCTTTCTTCCTCCATGCAGGTTGGGAAAAATCCCCAAGCCAAAGCATTATGTTAAACTTAAAATATGTTTATTATTTTTCATGAAAAAATGCAGATGAGAGATCAAATTTGAAGAGCGACTTCATAAAGAGACATGGATGTGTGGTAGCCAGCCACATGAGTGACTCCCCTGTCACTTTATTTTTAAAAGTGCACTTAGGACAGGGGATACAGGATCTGCAGGGTCTCATTACATAGGTCGGACTCATCGTGATTCTTCTCTTTTCTCAGCGTGCCCCAGGGGTGGGGCTGGCTCGGCACACTGGGGATCGAACCCTTGCCGCTGCTCTCTCCTGAAGCAGGCACTTTAGCCCGCTGAGCTATCAGGTGGCCCTACCCTGTCACTTTCTGACACCAAGGAGGATCAAGCTTTTCCAGGGTAGAGAGTGTTGATGGCAGCTCGTTCTGCAAGGCTCAGCTCATCTCCCTCTTGGATCCTGCTCACTACACCCCCAGTCAGATCGACTCTGCCCTTTGACTTCATTCTGCTGGAGGCCACTTCCTCGGGGAGCCCCAACCTGGAACCAATACTTAATTTTGAGGCAGGCTCCTAGGGCGAAGGTCCTTCTGAGGACAGCTGTCTAGTTTTCACTCATTGCCTTTGTCCTCTGCTGTGGTGGCTTCAATTTCCTCTTCCAGGCTGACTCCTGCCAAAAAGCAGTCCCGCATTTTCCCAGCAGCCTGTGGTTTGGTCGTCCCCATCTATCCACAGACTCGGGGCCAAGTGGCTCAGCATGGGAAGAGGAGGATGTTTGGCTTCCCAACCAAGCTGAAAAGCAACAGCTGCAACCATAAGGCCCAGGGCAGCGAGGCCAGTCTGCCCCCGGTGCTGTAATAATGAGCATTTCCACTCAGTGGGTCTTGGAACAGGGACCTGGAGGGGGAGGGGCTGGCAGCTGAAGTGGGGCGGGAACAGCAACCATGGGAACTAGGCACATCATTGGCTGGTGCTGGCTCCAGGGCCCTGGTGCGGCCCCAGCATCAAGGTGCAGCTTAGGGACCTGCACCACTCTGGAACCCTGAGGGCTTTGGTATAGAACCCAGCTCAACCTATTCCTAGCCTTTTGACCTTGGGCAATCAATCTCTTTGCCTCAGTTTCTTCCTTTGTAGAATGGGAATAAGAACAGCCTCTCCTTCAAATGGGTCCAGGTAAAGCGTCTAGTCAGGGCTCTGTTCTCTGCGTCCTTCTGCTCCTCGGCCATCTCTGCAGTTTCCGTTACCCACCAGCTTGTCCCTGTCTGGCTCCAATACTGTTCCAGGAGACTGTTCCCCTGTCACCAGTCCTGACAGATGGTCAGAGATGCTTCTCCTCCTTGTTGCTCTTGACGCTTTCCTAATTGAATGTGCAATCTGTTCTCACACGAGCTGTGCAGAACATCTGCTTTGGGTTGAGGGTGCGTCCATGGAAAACAAGAAAGAAGGAAGCCAGACCCTTCTTCAGGAATGGCTACTGCAGAAATTCCAATGAAATGGCGCTCCATGGCCCAGTGGTCCAGTGCCCAAATAGTCCTCCTGCCCCCTTGTTTCTTGACTGGGGAGCAGGTATGATACGCAAAGTTGTCAATAACCCAGAGTGCCCTGACCAATCAGAATGGGCTGTGGCATCAGTGCTAGAACAAGGACACTTGAGGACCCAGAAAGGTAGCTGTGGACAAACTGGCCAAAAAGCATTTTAACAGCTGGCATGCGGTATGTTCTGGGTCTATGCCAGCTGTACCAAGGAGAAAAGCCAAGGCGGAGCAAAGCTGATGAAGAGAAAGCCCTGCCCCTGTGTTTCTTCTCTGGAGGCTCCTGCACTGACCAGATGGCTGTGGGTTGACCAAGTTCAATGGCTTCCACAGAATCTAAGTGGACTGGTGTTAACAGTGTTGGCTTTTGCATGAGGCTGTCTACTCATGAGCTTTGGCATCTTCACCAGGTTTTTACCAACTGAGAATCTTGGCTTCCAGTCTGTGACATGAGGGCATGACAGCACACAGGGCTTACAGAACGCATCTCACATGGGGTCCAGAGCATACGGACTAGTGGAGATATGGGGAGTGCTTCCGGCTCCTCTTGGGGGTGTCTTGGTGCTCTTTCCTCTAGGCAGGGCTCCTTCCTACCCTGGGGGCTGGTGGGGTGAGAATGAGCGATGTTCCCAAACACTCACACATTCATCTCATGCCCACGACAGGAGTCCACCAAATGCCTACTTGGTGCCCATGGCTGGGAAAGTGCCAGTGAACATGCTGTCCAGATTCCCGTCCTCCTGGCACATGGAGGGAAGCGGGCAACCCAGCAGCCAGGCCTTTCCTCCTGCTGCCAGCACACAGCCATCCAGAATGGCAGCAGCCACGAACCCATCAGGGAGAACAGCTGAGCCTGAAATCAGGGAGGGAAGCCCTCATGGAGGGGGTCTGGACAGAGGTGCCCGGCAGGGCGGCACCCGAGCTCCACAGGAGAGCTGCTAGAGATGCCCTGGGAACATCCAGACCAATCAGAATTCCCAGGATCAATATCTAGGTTCAAGGGGTTTAATGTCCTCCCAGGGGATCTGATGTGCAGCTCAGCTAGTGAAGATCTTCCGGGTGCAGTGGTGCCTGGCAAGGAAAGAGCCTCCTGCTCAAGGCAAGAGCCATGATGACCTCTTGGGTGGTCACATGGGATTTCCTGGAACTACGTCCGCCTGGACCTACAGATTCACCCAGGAGAGAGTCAGAGCTGGTGTGTGCCCCTTGAGAGTGCCAGGGAGTAGTCACCTTGGCTCCTGTTGCCCAGTGCCCCTGTTGCCCAGTTGCCTTGGAGGACTCCAGGTAGAGAAGTCCCTATGGAAAACACGTCCCCCTTGAGCACTCTAGGAGGGCAGTCAACAATAAAGAAGGGAATAGCTAAAGTATAGTTTTGCAGTTGTTCCATTTTTAAAAAAGTTATTGTTCATCTTTTGTTGGGTCTAGTTTATAAATCAAACCTCACCATAGGCATTCCCAGGAAGTAGCACGGGTGCCATCTGTGGTGGCAGGCTGCCCTGTGGTCACGCACTGCTCTACATGGCTGAGGGAAGACAGTGGTTTGCAAAGCCTGCCTACCATGTGATGGAAAGCTGTTAGCTGAGGGAGGCCAGGAAAGGACTCCCCAGCAGATGAAATTTCACTGGAAGCATCAAAGGCGACAAGAAGGCAATAAGAAAAGAGTGTCAAAGAGACCTTGCAGGCAGAGGAACGGCAAGTGCAAGGGCCCTGAGACTAGACTATAACTGACAGGCACAAGGCCTGTGAGGCTGGCGCACAGTGAGCCGGGGGGAGGAAGGCCCTCGGCCCTGTGGTCTGGGTTAGATGCTTGGCGTTCCCTTCACAGGATGAGGGAAAGCTGCAGCCAGGCTGAGCCAGGGTGCTTGTGCGCCCTGATGCTGGCCAAGCGGAAGCCTGGAGGTGCACGGCCTCATGGCTCTCAGTTGCTGGGCTGCCCTGAGCCTCCGCTGGCCTCCCCATTCAGCTCCCTGTGCAGCCCCTTCTTGGTGAGGGCTGATATAATGGTGCCATGCAGTAGGTAGCCAGAGAGCTTCTCCACTGGCCAGAAAACACCAGAGCCGAGTGGCCCCAGCCATGTCCTCTGGGCTCTTGAATGGTGGTCTCTCGGGTCTTCTCATATTTGGCCTAGAGCTCCTTCCCTGGAGCACCAGATCCAGTCTGGCCATTAGACCAAGAAAGCACAGCCTGGCTTTTCTGGTGCAAATCAGCTCACCCAGTGCAATCCCCACAACACCTGAATTCCAGTACCACAGTGGTTCTGATGAGCAGGTCCTCCCAGGGGCTGACCTCTTTATACTTTCTATTTAGCACGTGAAGGAAGGTTGGCACAAGCCAAAGGGGTGTTTTCCTGCATCAGCCCAATCTTCTTCACTTCAATCTGATGGGCACGAGTTCATTCTCTCAAGCGTGGTTGGAGACCTGAAGTGCCAGGTTTATGGTGTGGTTCTCCCACTTCTTGGCCATCAAGACCTGCTTTTCTATTAGTTCTCCAAGGATTGGCTGCTTCTAGTTGTTTCTGGGTCAGCTTGGCATAAACCTCTAACATTCGAAAACATCGTGGCTGCAGCATTTGGGGCCTTTATATAATTCTTAGAGCTTCTTGGTGACCCCATTTCCCATGGTAGGTCTAGGAGAGTAGGAATGGCTAAAGGAGTGGTGAGAAAGTGGAGAAAAACCTCAAGGCCTCACTAGCATCCGGACTGGGTGGGCTTGCTGGGTTTTGGCTACAGACAACGAGGATGATTATAGACAAACTATGATCAGGGTTGGATGGCTCAATGCACCATATGGGAAAAATGGCCCACTGTCTGGGCCATTCTACTGCTAAGAATAGAAATTGAGCTATCCTCATCAGAAAGCCCAGAGGAGATGAAAGCCTCGCTTCTGGACTGTAACCATGGAAACCCCCCATTGTTGTGGATGGCCTGCCCCCAGAACAGAAGCTCATTTTTTTTTTTTTTTTATTCTCTGAGAGATAGCACCAGGCGTCCTGGCTCCCTTCTTGCTGCTGTCTTGCATCCCTGCCACAGGTCAGGGCTCAGATGCCCAGAAAGAAAAGTGCCATGTGGCCCTCTCAGCTCACCCTGCCCTGTAAGGCAGAGGAGAAAGGGTGGAAATGAGGGCGGAAAGAGGTGACATTCAACAGCACTGGTGAGAGACATGGGTGGGGCAGGTGTCACTGGGGCTGCTATTCAGGGCACTCATGTGGCAGCATGCATGCCTGGAGTCTCCATCTGACTGGCATCAATAAATGTCCCTGTGCCATCCAGTCTGGAGGGGGAGCTGTAATTAGGCATGAAGAGATTTATCAAACAGCAGCCTCTCAGAGCTGCGGGTCTCTGTGCCATCTGGATGCATGGTTTCCTACCCTGGGACAACAGCAGCGGGCATGATGGATGAGGTCCCACAGCTCCACTCCCTGGGTCTGAGAAAACCCAAATAGTTTTCTTTTGTCCTCTCCAGGAAGCAGGGAGCTTCTACCTGTGCTGACAGGCACGTGGCAGGGGTCATGCTGAAGTTTGCCCTTGTCCTTTGCAGGTGACTCCCAGATCTGGGATGGCCAGGCCCATGCTCAGAGTCAGTTTTCAGTTTGCAATGATCCAACTACGAAGATTAACAGGAAAGCCCCGGAGGGAGGATGAGGAGACATGGGTAGAAATCCCACTGGTGAGTCTGGAGGCTTAAGGCTTGTTTTTGCCCCAGTCTTATGGCCTGCACAATGGGGATCATAGTTTCTGCTTTGGCTCAGTGAACACAAGCTTTGGGAAGTTCTTGTGACCTTATAGGTGCCAAATGGCTTCGATAACTACAGAGCCCTCCATAGCCAGTCAGGATTGAATCCAACAAACATTTATTGAGCAACTGCTGTGTGCTATGCACCGCGCCTAGGGCAGTGATGGATATGGATGAACGAAACAGCCCCTGCCCTTGGCGAGCTTACAGTCTAAGAAGTCAGAGGACAAGTGCACGAAGGACTATAATACAAGGCAGAATAGGGTAAGTGCCATGAGAAAGGAACAAATAAAGTGCTACGATGGTTCAGCGGAGGGAGAGACCCGTGGTCAAGGATCAGGGAGGGCTTCATGAAAGACATGGTCTCTGTGTGGGCCTTGGAAGAAATTCAGGAGTGATCCAGGGGATGAGAATGTGAAGACCAAAGGCACAGAGAGAGGAAACCCGGGTGCTCCTTCGGGGACTGGCGACTCTGGTAGATCGGCTGGTGCAGGTGTAAAGAAAGCATGGGACCCTACTGGGTGTGGCGTTGTATCTGCATACACACGTGGGCATTGGCTTGTGTGTCTAGAGGACTTTGAAGAGTGGTGGAAGAGCAGGAGAAATGCATCACTGTGCATGCTCAAGAAGGCTGGAGGACATGGAAGTAGGCGGAGGAAATGTGGGAGAGGAGGCTGCCACCAATCGTGGCCCAGGAGACACATAAAGAGGTGAGGTTGGGGGCAGTGGGAAGGAACAATAGTGAAAGATGGCAGCAGGATCTCAGGTGGGATGGTTGAGGGGGCCATGGGTCTTCTGCAGAATGAAAGGGGGGTCTCAGGAGAAGGGGAGACAGGGTGCTCTTGGCATCAGAGGTGTTCAGGTCATGGTGTTGCCAGAAGAGAGAGAGAGTGGCCCGCATGCAGTGCACCATCGGAGCTGCGGAGAGGACTGGCCGCAGAGAGGCATGGAGAGGTCTCCTAGAGAGGTGGCAGCTGGACCTAAAGGAAGGTGTGAGCCTGCTGAGGGAAGGTGCAAAGGCCCCAGGGGAGGGCCCAAGGGGCAAGAGAGGGAGACAACGGGCAGATCCACCTCAGCTCTGAGAGCCAGGTAGGTGAGGCCATAAATAATGCTTAAATACATAAATATATAAATAAGTGGCCAAAAGGGGCTGGCAAGGCAAGGGAAATCCAGGAAGTCATGGCCTCTGTGAAGAGGGGCAGGGGGGCCCAGGAGACCCTGTAGTTCCTCAGTAAGAAGAGGCTGAACTGGCAAGACGGAGGGTGGGCAAGGCAGGTCTCAGGAACAGGCAAGGCATGAAGGCCATGGTGTGATCAGAAGAAAAGGCAGCAGGAGGAACTGGGCACCCTGTCCAGGCATGGATGCTGGGAGGTGAGTGACGACCATGAGAGCCAGGCTGGGCATAGTGCACATCAGCTGGTGAACAGCATCAGAGGTGGCAGAGAGGGGCTAAAGGTACCTCTCTTGGGGAAGAAACTCACGTCCTCAAAAATGGGTCACTCCAAGTTGGGAGGGAAGGAAAATGGTCTGCTCGTTGTGCCTACTCAGGTGGAGTAAGAGGAGCCAAGACCCCAGAGCTCCCGCCACCACAGCGCTGAGGGAATTGGCAGTGTGGGGCTCGCTAAGGTGGGGGATGGGCAGGCGTGGGGGTCCTGGACCTCCTAGCTTCTTCTGGAGGGAACCTGGAGGCACTTTACAACCTTCCAGAGACCAAGTTCTCTGCAGTACTGGTCTCTAACTTTCCTACATGGACAGGGCACTGCCTGGAAGACAGAGCTCAGGCCCAACTTCAAGGCCTGACCTCGGGGCTTGCCTCAGATCTCACCATAGAACATTCTGGAATCCAAGGTCTTGGACCACCAAGGCTTTGCTGATCATTCCATCTACTCCCCAGGGTGCTGCAAGCTTTAGAAATTGACCTTTCAGCTTCTCCAGAGGAAAGGCTTGGGAGGCAAATAAAATATGATACTAATTATTTGCTTGTTCATGAAGAGCCTGGGCCACACAGTTCCCACTGAGGCTATTAGGGCTATTGGTCTTTTAAAAATTCATTTTATACCGCAAATCTCAAGTCTCAGATTTCAAGATACAACAAGAACAGAGGGGAGAATGCAGGGATGTACTGTCTCCTTCCTCGGCTTGGGCTGGGGCATCAGTGTGTGTGTGGTGGGCAGTTCTGGGTTTCCTGTGTTCAACGCCTCTTACTTCCCAGCAGATAGTAATTTAGGGCCAACGTTCTGTTCTGAGCTGCCGTTGATTAATTACGTCCAGTCTCATACACTCAGGAGCAGATCTTGATTACTTCTCTTAACTTTTCACGTTCGAGAGAATGGTTTTTTAGTTATCTTTCAAATCTGTTTTAAAACACTGTTGCTGGTCAGGCCAGGGAATACATCTAACAAATAGAGCTGACTAATGCTTCTCTCTCTGTGCCCTGTGATTCCAGTCCCCGAGGTCCTGGCATCGAGCCCAGATTTTCCCAGGAGATGATGTCCAGTGTTTGGAGCTGTGTCTCACTTTTTGTTTCTGCACTCGTCTTAAATATGAAGCTTAAGAGGGGAAGAAAAGGATTTTGCAAAACTTGACAATTGTCGCTTCCTTGGGGAGGAGGTGGTGGGTGGATGTGTGGTGGGCACTGGACCTCTGTGAGGGAGAGTGTGACCGCCGGGATGAGAAAGTGACAAGAAAGTGACACTGAAACAGTGGTCTGGCTGCAGCGATCTGCCATGTGCAGGACACAGACAGCAAACACAGCGAGTAGCTGCCAGACCCGGAGCCAGGCACGTCCCATTCTTCTTGGCCTCACATTCTGGGGCTCTGCCCTGGGGACACCCAGGAAAGCAATCATGTCTATTTTAAAGAGAATGATGTGTATCTTGCCAGTGTCCTTTGATGCTTTTGTTGTATCTTCCCTGGTGGCAGAGATGACAGCAGAGTTCTCCACTGACATTCTGAGAGGGCAGGATGGAGACTAAGCCACCACCACCACGGCTGGTCTCAGTTCCTTCGAGAGTTCCCGGCACAGCGGCCACACTTGGGGTGCCCCTCTGCCTTGCGCTGGGGTGAAGCAAACCACAGAAGGAGGTCTCAGCTCTAAAAGGCGTGACTTAGAACACTCTGCCTCCTCAGGGTTCTCCACCTGCCAAGGTTTGTGGCGGGTCTTCTTCAGCCAGGATGCGGCTTGTCTGTTGCTTCTCTTCTAGTCTTCTCTCTCAAGCTACACAGTCCTGTCTGGGGCTTGTGTGTCACCCATGACTCGGGCAGTCAAACTCTAAGTTCACAGCACGGGGCCCTCAGCGCTGCTGGGGCCGTGGCTCCTTAGCTCCTCGGTGCTCCTTGCTCCACCTAAAGTCTTCAACCTCAAACAGCACCTGTGCAGGCCTGGCCAAGTGTCCTCTCTGGGCCTTGGCCACCTGGAGTCCACAGATCCAAGGGGTTTGGGCAGCTGACCACAGGGGGCTCTTCACTCCTCCATGAGCCCAAGATCCCTCCAGCCCCAGAGGCTGGTTGTCATCCAAAGCCATGGGACTGGCTTCTCTGCCTGTCAAGTCTTTCTGCCCTAAAGATGGATCGAATCTCAATCTGGTTCAGGTGGGTTCTCCACGCCTTCTTCTTGTGGCTTATCTGCCTAATGCTAGATGAACACCACACAGTTATAAATACTCAGGTCAATATATATATGCAGGTAGAGATATATATATTCTGGTCACTGTTTTACACTGTAACAAAGAAAACCACTAGCCTGCTTGTTCTATTGTTTGTGCCACCCCGACTCCCATCTGCCCATGGTGTAGCTGGCAGGAAATGTGAGCCTTTGAGTCCCACGAGGTGCCCACCTTACGTGGCTCCATCACACTGGCCGACAGTCAGTTTCAATGCCCCCTGCTCATGCAGGTTCTTGAGGGCTTTGAACTCCAAGGGCATGGTGTGGGGGCTGGCCTGGGACGTATAACCATACTTGAGGCTGTCATAGTAGTGGTACTTGACAGGGTTCTGGTTCTGATCCAGTGGAAAGGGCCAGAAGCCGTAGAGGTAGATCTGATTGCAGAATCGCGTGGCCAGGGTGTACATCAGGAGGCCCGTGGTGGGCCTTTTGATGTGGACTTTGTTGGTCAGCCAGTACCTGGAAAACAAAGTAGTGGAAAGAGAAACAAAGAAGTGACATGAGTTTGTGCATTATAATTTCCAGAAAGAGGGGAGATTTTATTCTGCCCCGAGCAGCTCACCTCCTGCATTGCCAGAGACCAGTCGAGTTATGAGTCCCAGTTCCCTCCTCAGGGGACTGACACCCACCACCCATTAAGCAGCTGAACTCCTCCTGGGGCTTGATTTTAGGAAATCAAGAAGCTTGTTCTCAGCATAGGTGCAGAAATGGGCCCCAGAGACGAGAAACATGGCTGCCTGAGGTCTCCCAGGCAGAAAGCAGCAGCACACTAGCTTGCCCGCAGGCCTGTGAACAGCAGCAGCCAGGGCTGGCAGACTTCATCTGCACAGGGCCAGGGGATGGGTTATTCTGGCTTTGCAGCCGAGCACAGCTACCTGAGCACTGTGCAATGGTAGCATACACGGGGCACCGAGAGGTACATGCGGGCGGAGCTGTACTTGGTTTTGACCTCTGCTAAAGCACATTTTCTTGCATGGTACTGACTACCCTGTAGATAGTCCCTTGCACATCCCACTTGGCATTGTCATTTTTGCCTACAGTGCCATCCTGGCACAGGGGTCTGGGGAGGGCGGGAGCTCACTTCCAGTTCCCACTCTGCAGGTGCCATTCTCTGGCCTTGAGTGATCTCCCCAGAGAACTGATGGGCTTTGGGCAGTGGTCTGCTCTGTGACAGAGGCTGGGCACTGCCCATGCATTGTCTTTCAAAGGCCTGTCACTCCTGCTGGTGTTCCCACCTCTGAGAGGGAGTCCTTGCTCTGTGTCTCCCAGAAACTGTCCGAAGGTCACGAGAGGGAAGCTGGCTGAGAGGGGAGAGCAGGGTGTCAGAGCAGGGCCCTGTGTGCACAGAGGGGCTCTGGTATCGTAGACCAGAGCTCGTGGAGGAAGGAACTATCTCCAGTGCATAGGTGAGGGAACAGGCTGGGAGGGGCAGGGGTGAAGCACAGGGCGTCCTGTCACCAGCAGTCCCCGTGCCTCTGAGCAAGTCGCTTTTGCTGGACGGAATTTTTCATACGTATGGAGTGACGGAGCATGGCCCAGGTGACTTCCAAGATATCTTCCAGGTTTCAGTCACCCAAAAGAATCCAGAAATTTCTTCAAAAGTAAGAAAATGCTCATTCTGTGTGTCACTGTTCTTGCTTTCTAGCGCCTGGATTTAGAACTCACTATGTGTGGTAGGTAACCTAGCTTCTATTTCTAGTGAAAGTAGAAAATATCCCTCACCCTAGGGCTGTGATGGCAGAGCTTCCAGAGACCAGGTGCTCAGAGTGCAACCCCAAGCCACTTATTTACCACACAGCACTGCAGTTAAACTTGAATGTTGATGCTTGGCTGTGACTTGGCTGCTTGTGGGGGATGCTTATAGCCGGGGCAAAAGATGTAATTCATGGGTTCCGGACACTGTAACTACAGACTGGACGTGGCCATGTTTCCTGGCCGCGGATGAGCTCTGTGGTACTGTCACACAGGCTCCCACCAGCTACTGTAAGAAGTACCCACACTCCAACTGCTGTGGAGGCCAGCATGGCTTCTGGTGATGGAGATGTGTGCGACTTTATAATCAAATGCACCAGTTCAGTTCATGTCAAAAGCATGCCAACAAAAACATGTTCTTGCTGAAACATGAAACTGTTCTGTATTGTTCATAGTACTTTCAGCTACAGGGTGGAGGTGGAGAGGGACAGGCTTTCTAGAATCCCGAGTACTTCCTTCTTTTTGCAAAGAGATTCCTTCAGATGCTCAAAAAGAGAACCCTCAAGGAAATGCATAAGTCAAACTTAAAACTTTGTTTTTCATTTGTTTGGAGGCAGCATTAGTGTGTGCACCAGATGGGGTTAATAATCCATATAATTTCAGTGAATAATATAATTTTTCTTTAAGTGGAATGTTCTGGAATGGTCCTCACATGTACCCCTCCAAATCTGATCATCAGTCCCGTGTGATTTACTTCTCCCACATTGCTGAAAGAGGACAGAAGTGGCATGAATCTGATTGTCCTGGGCACGGTGGAGCCCCCTGGGTGGCTCTTTAGACAACAATGGTAACCCTGGTAAGCCCGGCACCTGGAGACTCACTTCCTCAAACTTCTTCTATTTTCTCCTGCTGGGCCAAGAAACTCCCTCAGCCTCAGAATGGCCCAACAGGGAATCAGACGGAGGACAAAGGCAGAGAAGAGGACAGGGGCTCTCATAATCCACCAGCACAATGCAACTCGAAAATGATCGCAGCAAGTGTTTGCAGGCACACTGTGGACTCCAGGATTTCTTCCCTGCCCTGTTGAGAGGCCTCTCTGGTGACAGCCCCGTGCTGCCCTTCACCCTCCACTTTACAACACTCTGGGCATTCCTTATAGAAACCTTGCCCTGCTGCAGATGCAATCTAGCTCCATAGTGCAGAACACAAGCTCTGTAAAATTTGGACCCATGGCCCTATCCTACAGTGCACCTGTGTCCGCAAGAGAGACGGCTGTAGCCCCCCAGGCCCTGCGCTGTTCATAGCATCTTCTCCTACTGAGATCTGTATCAGCATTGCCTTTACTCTTTTACCCTGGCCTTTGGGCACCTGTGTACCTGTGTTGTGGCCTCTTAGAAATATACCATGTATGCCCCTCCCACAGCCTCTGGGCTCCTACAGGGTCATGTATCTTGCTCCATATATTAAGGGGCCCACGAGTGCTGGAAAAGTGAGTAGAAATTCGGAGGGAGAAGGAGTGCTTACAGAAGTGTGTATGCTGGGTTTCCTCCCTCTTGTATTTAGGGTCCCACAGGCCCGTGGCCAGGTTTCCATAGCTCAGGCATGGGGAGAGGGGTGGGCTATTACTTGTTTCAAGAAGAAAAAGTTCTGGGAATGCACAAGGCAGCCGATGATGTGTCCCATTGTGCACAGGCTGGGTCTGGGCTGTTGCTCTACTGATGCTCCTCAGTGGCCCAAGGTTTCCGCTCCTTGGCCCCAAGGGAGTAGAAGGAACCCGGAAGCAGCACACCTGTTGTCCTCCAGTATGGGCTCTGCTGCCCAGAAGGCTGACAGAATCAGCCCTGAGGTCCAGTCTGCTCCTGTTTCCCTTCTCTCCTAGGAGAGGTTTCTCCTGAGCTTCTCAATCCAAGAAAAGAAAGAGGCCAGGCTGACCCCACACAGAACCACACCACATGGGCCCAGGGCAGCTGGTTGCTGGGTGGCGGGGCCATGGGCATTAGCTAGACCAGCTTCAGGTGCAGAGCTCTGCTGGGCCTTTGCTGCAAGAAGTACCTGGGAGAGCTACCTGGGCGCTTTCCAGGGGCTGAACTGAGATCTTCCTCCACACAACTATGCTCTCCGCTCAAGGGGAAGTTTAAGGGCTGTTCTGAGAGGCCCATTCATACCTCTTCCTTTTTCTCCACACCTCCTGACTTTGTCCCTCCCTCCTGTCTCCCTGCTGCTGAGGTCTGGCCCTGATCTCAGTATTCATCTGTCCCCATCCTTCCCCAGCTCTTTGCAGGCTGTGAACCTCACAGCCCTGCTGACAAGGGTTAGAACTGGGGCAGCCCCTTCAGGCCCCCTGACTGCAAATTTGTATTTTTTCTTTGGTGTTGTAGCTCTGACAGATATGGAGCAATGGAGAACATGGCCGGCCTAATATGACTGTGTGGGGACTGTCCCATGTAGCTGCCTGCTTAGTAACCCTAAAGAAGATGTAGTGGTGGCTTGAGATGGCCTTGATGCAGAAGCTGGGACTTGTAGGCTAAGGAGCCAGTCCTTAGGCCCCCTTGATACTCTCTAGGCTCCAATGGCCTAGCCTAGAAGAACCCCAGGGGCAAAGGCAGGGGGATGGTAATGAGAAAAATCCCAGCAAGGCAGCAGCTGATGTTTGGGTCCTCTCACCCTGGCAAAATCCTCACACACACCTTGGCTTGCACTCATGCAATAGCAGGAAGTGCACCCCCCATGCTAGTCCTTTGCATTTTCAGCTCAGATGCTAAGGTTGTCAGCGTAGGCTGCAGGCTGGA
>PVKN010013989.1:0-19533 GCA_004027915.1 Capromys pilorides | reverse complement strand
ATTATTATTTTGCATATTGTTGTCTTCAAATTAGTTGTTCAGATTACCAGATATAAGCATCCAAAATTGGTAAAAAAAATTAACAAGAGAAAAAATTTAAGCATTAACAATTCCTTTCAATAAGACCAGTGGAAACCATAAGCACAGTTATTCAAGTTATCCTTGGTATATACATATATATTTAGTTTTCCCTTCTTTCTTTTTCTTCTTTTCCTCATCCCAGTTGTCCCTTCCCTTCAAACAGTTTCTTTCCTTTTCATAGTATCTATTGTATTTTTCAGATTTTATTTACTTTTTCATGTTCTTACACTAGGGAGACAACACAATGTTCACACATATGAGTCTGATTTATTTCACTTATGAGTATGGTCTCTAGTTGCATCCACTTACCTATTAAAACCTCGAGTTTATTTTTTTAATAGCTGAGTAATATTCATGGTTTAAGTTTCCCTTTCTTTTGATACTGGTATTTCATGTAGAACTCTGTGCCCCAGCTACTTTGAGTTGAAGGTAAAAATTACTTGTTGTGTGACCTTGGCTAAGATATTTTTCTGTGACCCAAATGTCTGTCTGTCTGTCTGTATGTATGTATTTTTTGCAGTACCAGGGATTGAACTCAGGGCCTTGTGCTTGCCAGGCAAGTGCTTATTCTACTGAGCTATTTCTCTGGCCCTTTTATGTTTAAACGTGATGTCTTTTGTGGAAATTGCTTATTTGATCTGATTTCTACACTCTCACTGTCTCTCTTCCTAGCTCCAGATTTCCACTTACAGGATAAAGGGCATGGCTCCTCAGCATGGCATGGAAGCCCATCATGAATCCTAACTTTTTCAGCTCATTTAGGTTGGGCGCACAAGACATTTCTTGACCATTTCTGTTTCTGTGTGCTGTCTGATTATTCTTTCTTCAATGATCCAAGTTCTCCTCAAGTTCTATACCTTATCTACTACATGTGTTTCACCCAAGTCTTTTCTTTGAAGTCCTAGCACATATGGTCAGGCTATTTAGTATTTGCTTAAGTAAGGTCATATCATCATTTCTCATGATTATTTAGCTGTCTGAGTTTTCCTTATGTCTTTAATGGGACATAAGACTCCAGATTTTATTTTACTTATCTTTGTACAGAGAATCTAATATACAATTGTTCAGTAAACATCTGCTGCCTGATTAGAACTAAAACCAGATAAAAGAGTTCTTTGCCTTCTAGAGTCTTACCATGCATTAGGTTGACAACATATAAATTTGCTGATATTAAGTCATTTTGATCTATAAAAATGGCAATTGCATATGGCTCAATCTACTAACGGTTTATATCACAATTTAAGGCTACACTAACTGTTGTCATGTGGGCTACTGAGCTAACTCAGACTCCAAGATTGCCTTGGATCCTGATTCCTGTGTTGTCAGTAATCAATGGCTTGCAGAAAGCCTATGTGTAAGGTCCCTTTCAAGTCATGCTAAACTGTAGTCTAACCCAAAGCAATGATTATTTTCACAGAACCTGAAGAAAGCAAAACAAAACAAATCCATGATCAATCAGAAATGAAGTCAAGAATTAAAAACAAAACAAAACAAAACAAAAAACAACTCCTTGAGACAAAGAGTAGGGCTTGGTATTTCTGACCCAATACTGGTCTTTGGCTAAATTTCCTGGGATTGAACCAAGCAATAGTGAAGGCCTCACACTTCAGATTGGTTCTTTTTACTAAGAACCTACAAAAGAAAAATTTGACCTGAGTTGACTTTGGCAAGGTCCTGGGAACTAATGACCTCCAAGTCCAACATCCTAGTGGTGAAGAGGAGGAGCCCCCAAAGCTGGGTAGGCTGCATGGCCTCCACCTGCAGAGGCAGCAGGGGGTGGAGGCAGGGACTGGCACCCTGTGCTCTGGAGCCAGTTGGTTCTACTGCCAGCACTGACTAGCTGTGCACATTTTGTTTACTGCTCTAGTTTCAGTTTTCCCTGCTGCAGCATAGGGATTCACTTTGTTTGACCCAGTGGCATGGTGCACACCTGGTCCTTGGTAACGTCCAGCCACTGCTTTTACTATTCACATGCTCTGCTTCTGTACTGGTGAGTCATGGTTCATTGATGGAAACCCTTGAATGTGGGGCCAAGGAGTACAAAGCCTGAGCGCTGCTTAAAAGACATGAAGTATATTAACAAAGAGAACCTTTACAAGAGGCTTTTTTTTAATTTCGTTTAAATTTGTCTTTAAATTGACAAAATTGTGTCTGTTTATGGTAACTTTCAGTTTTGTACATAGGGCTCTGTTTTCCAAATACATGGAATGTTGGAAGGCCAGTGTACCAACACTGTAAAGCCTCAGAATGACGCCCCAACAGGGAGGAGGTGAAATGAAAGAGACACTCTTTTATCAGTTTCCACTCCTGGTGCAGTGCTGCTTGGCATAGGAGCAAGGGCAGGATCTGGAGAACTTACAGCACAGTACCTTGAAGTTTATGACCCTTTTGTGAACATTTAAGTTCTAATGTCAACTACATGGATTCTTTTCTTTCATCAGCATTTAATAGTGTCAATAATTACTATTAATGTGAAGCTTTGTGATATTCTTGGCCCTGTCATTTGCACATTTTACCTCATTTAATTCTTGCAGTGGCCTCTAGAATGGGAACAATGATTCTCTGTTTTGTATCTATGGGGCATTAAGGCACAGAGAGATTTTGTAATCTGTCCAGGGACACACCGTGAGTCTTTATTCTTAATCACAATACAGTCTACCTTGTACTAGGCACAAGACCTTGCTGAGCAATCATTTTTCAGTTAAAGGTTTGTGTGTGTGTGTGTGTGTGTGTGTGTGTGTGTGTGTGTGTATGCACATGCATATACTCTTGTACACCACAGTATATATTACCAAGAGCAGTGGTGACAAATCTATGGCACGCATGCCACAGCAGGCTGTTTGTTACCACTGGAAGTTTTGAAAGGTCTGTTTTTGCTAACCTAGAGCATGCATATAAGAAGTATTTGCGTGATAGATACATGCCGGGCATTGTACCAAATGCCAAGGACATAATACTGAACAAGACAGATCTGATCCTACACTTAAGGAGTGCACAAGTTAGGAGGACACAAATATTAAATGAACACCCAGATGTAGCTACTGCTGTGAATAAGTGTTACCGGATGGAAATAAAGGTGCTGGTAAACTGGCTAGTAGACTATACATGCCACTTTTGTGTGTATTCCATACAACTTCCTTCTCAAGCTTATTCCAACATCTGAGATGCTGAGCATGTGTTTCAACAGGAGGTAGTGCAGGCACTGCTCCTGAAGACTCTAGGCTTAGCATTAGAGATTTTACCGACTTCCAAGGTTTCCAGCTAGCTTCTAGGAAAATAATATATAACAGAAGAAAGGAAAGGATGTGTGGGGGACAGAAGATAAACTTTACTCTGTGAGAAAGCAGTCTTGATAAGAATGTGACCGTCATACCTAGGGACTAGGGGTATGCCACATTCATCAACAGAAAGATGTTAGTAGTAACAGTGGCAATCACACTTGCTACTTTGCTGTGAGCCTTAAGTCTTGTGTATGTTATCTCATTTAATGCTGAAATTTATGTTGGTACTACCACTGTTGTCATTCATATATAAGGAGACAAATCAGCAAGGTTGAACAATCTGTTCAGCATCATACAGCTAGCCAGTGGTAAGGAGGGGCTTTTGCCTTTGCCTGCCTACTTATTACACTGACATTATAAGAATAGGAAACTGGCATATCCTTGCTCTGTGAATACTGATGCTCTGCTCACACAGTCAAGTCAAAGTCGAAGCCCTCATGTCCTAGATGTACTTGGTGTATGTGCTCTACTATGCCCCTGTTCCACCTCACCATTTTCATCGAGTGCTAGATTGGAATTTAGGTTGGACACAAGTTAGCTAGCTCTTAATACCTATCATCGATTCAACTCTTACATAGCATATGGTATTGACTCATTCATTACTCATGGGTGTTACCATTTTCTCTTTTCTATGAAGGTACAACTGATAGCTAGTAACAATATAGCCAGGATTTGAACCCAGTCCAGTTCCAGCCTGTGTTCTTCAACTCTGTCCTTCTGTCCCTCATCTGAGTCACCTGGGCTGCTATCACCAATCTCAAGTTTGCTTCCTTCTCTGTACTATGAATTCAGGGCTGCTGACAGGTTCCATCCCAGCTCTGAGTTGCTTACTTTATTAAATTCCAGTGGTTTTTCTGTTCCTCCCCCTGATCCCTGTTACTCTAGGATAGCCTTTTCACCATGGCTTCAAGGTGCTCAAGCCTTATGTCAAGTACTCTAGATTCTGAGGCCAGATGAGTTTGGGAATCCTGCTGTCCCAAGTCTTGGGGCTTGATGGTGCAGTTAGCCCATTGTGAGGGATGATGGTATTTTAAGGAACCTGCTTTCATTACCCTAACTCTTATTCCTCTTACACCTCATTCGCCTGGTCGTAGCAACAAAGAAATGATTCCAGATACTGTTAAATGTCCCCTGGGAGACATGGCTGCCTCTGGTGGGAAGCCTCTGCTTTATTTTACTTTAAAATTTTCTTTGATCATATCTGTCACTTCACTCCATTTTCTTTTTGACAGATCACTTACAGCCTATGTTCTTGTAGCACAGCATTCCTTTGAATTTACTTTGGGTTATATTGCTTTAGTCAAAAGCACCTGATACTTCTTATACTGCTTTTAAATCCTGCAGGTGTTCTTATGTGTCCTGCGTTACAACACATACAGCTGTGAATCCACATCCACGGAGTGGTGATGCCTCCTGTGAGCCTCTGAGAAGGTGCAGGTGACTGGAGAAATCAATGGGTCTCAGATTCTAGAAAAAGCTTTGAATTCACAGAGAGGAGAGAGGAAGGGTGAAGAAGAAAACTGCCTTTAGAGAAACCTAAAGCTTAAACTGCATCATTACAATGCAGGCAGTGAGCTGTTATGGGCTGGGAATGGGGTGGGGGAAGCAGAGAGATGTGAGGTACATTGCAGGTACAGACTGGTTCCCTCCTTGCGACCTCACCCTGGACAATGCTCAGGGACTCCTGCTCATGCTGGAGGGTCAGGAGTTGACCCTAGGCCACTGCAGCTGATCATGAGGGCTTCTTTGCACACTGTTCCATTTGCTATGGTTGCTAGGTGTGCAAATGGCTCAAGCTCAGAAGGGCAGGTTTAAAATCTCAGCTCTGTTGCTTATGTTATGAAGCCATGAACAAATGGCTTTACTCCTTTCAAACTTCATTTTCCTGATCTGTAAAATAGAGATAGTAGTAGTAGTGCTTTCTAAGGTGGTGGAAAGGACAGATGAGTGTTTTCACGTCAGTGACTGGCCAATGCATGTGCCCAGAATGTGGGGGGGGGGGGGGAAGGGGCAGTGGTACTGCAGAAATGAGCACTGCTTAAGACAAGCCTGGGAAGAAATCATTCCAAGTCTAAGGGTCTTCCATGAGGTAGGGAGATAGCTTGGTGGTACAAGCACCTACCTGGCAAGTGCAAGGATCTTGGCACTGCAGGCTATGCTGGTCCTGAAACCCTGGGTGTGCTGTGCTGGCCACTGAAACTGGGCATGGTAGCACATGCTTGTAATCTAAGTTCTGCGGAGTCTGAGATAGGAGGATCACTATGAGTCTGAGCTGTGTAACAAGACCCTGTACCAAATAAATAAATAAATAAATAAATAATGAAAGTTTTTCCATCTGGGCCAGATCCTGAGAACTACCAGTTATCACATCGATGTCTAGGCCCTCTGTGTGGGCTCTCACACAGACATACAACCAGCTGTCTTGAGACTATCACTTGTGCTACACTCTCCTTGGCACTAGTAGCTCTCTCTTCAATGTCACTGCCACCCTGGCTGGTTTCAAGGATTTGGGTAGGGAGAGCACAGGAGACAAGCCAGAAGGTGGAGAAAGTCTGCTCATGATGCAAACAGGAACAGACTCAGCATCGTGCACAGGGTTTTAAATTGCTCACTTCTGCTGACATCTCTGCTATGGAGAAGCACAGCTGGCATGCTTTTCTGTTTGGAGACAGGGTTGACAATTTCTCCATAATGGGGACACAACTGGCAATTTTCCTACAGAGTGAGACAGACGGCAATTTTCCTTCAGAGATACGCAGGCAACAGTTTTGCCCCCGGAGAGAAAAGGCTTGCTGATTGAGATGCAGCCGGTAATTTTTACTATACAGAAGACATATCCAATAATTTTGCCCAATGAGAGAAACAGCCAACAGTTTTCCCACGCAAGGTAAGAACTCACTTGGACTGACAATGCTGGCCCTTTTCCAGCAGAGGACAGTGAGTGAAGGGGTTTAAGATTTAATTAGTGGCTACTGTACTACCAGGGGCCTAATGGCACAGTCTCCAGACACAAGCTTGAGACTGGGAATTTAGATCCTATTAAGATCCAGACGGAGGATGCTGAATTGGAAAACAATAAAGCCCAGTTACCTAACCCTTGCCGTTCACTTTTCATGTAACCTTCATGAGCTCCACAAATGATTGCTCAATAGTGAATCCTGAAGCAATGTGATGCTTGGAGAATGATGGAGAAGGAGAAGTCAATCTAGAAAAATTAGATTTATCTCTAACTTTCATGTAACTGTTTTCAAAATACTTGTTGATGTATTATATTCTCTTTATAAATATGCCTGCTAATTAATAATAATTACTCCAAGCTAATATGACCTGAAAACTTTTCCAGATTGAAAAAAACATTTGACAAATTCATAGAGGGAGAGGCAGAATGGTTAGAAGAGGCTTTCTAGGAAGCGGGGTCTGCTCAGATGTGGTGGTGCTCACCTGCAATTCAAGTTGCTTGGAAGGGTGAGGCAGGAGGATTTCATGCTGGAGTTCAGACTGGGACCTTTATTAAGAAATTGTCTCAAAATAACAAGGACAGGGGACACTCAGTGGTAGAGCATTTTTTTTTTAGTATGTACAAGGTCCTGGTTTCAATTCCAGCAATGGGAGATAATGAAGTGGAGGTGAGCCTTAAACCTTCAATGATCCCTAAATAGATCAGAGGTTAGAAAACACTGTAGACTCTGAAGGCCGTTTGTTCTCTGTTGCAAAAATTGAAATGTCTTTGTTGCATGGAAACAGCAAAGACAATAAGTAAGTGGATGAGAACTAAGCTGTAGTTTCAGACATTAAATTTTTAATTTTATACATTTTTATATACTAGGAAATTGTATTCTTTGGCTTTTTTTCAACCATTTACAGATGTAACAACATTGTTCTTTATTAGAACTATTAAAAATCTCAGGCTAGATCACGGGTTTAGCTGTTAATAACAGTTTGCTGGGCCCTGATGATGGTGTTTGGCGGTAGAAGGGGATCATATACAGCTTATGCCAGAAGGGAAATCAGCCTGAGGTAATGAATGCACTTTAGGGGGGCAGTGGGGGCTCACAAATAGTAGTGCAGAGTAATCACATAGAAGGGCTGGAGGACAAGATCTTTCCTCAGGTGTGTCTCTGAGGTTGTGCAAGAGAAGGCACAGACTTCGCTGTCAGATTTTTTTGGCCAAGACCCATGTTATATCTATATCATTTATAGGCTGGAGTGACTGTCCCTTGAAAAGAAGATTGCAATACCCATTTGACATGGCTATGAGCATGAAATAAAAGCAGATAAGACTGCTGGGTGTGGTGGTGCATGCCTATCACTCCAGTATTCAGAAGGCTGAGGCAAGATTGCTTTGAGTTTGAGGCTGGCCTGAACTGCATAGAAAGACCCTGTCTTTAAAGAAAAACCAACCAACCAGCCAACCAGCCAGCCAGCCAGCCAGCCAGCCAACCAACCAACCAACCAACGAACCAACCAACCAACCAACCAACCAACCAACCAACCAACCAACCAACCAGCCAACCAGCCAGCCAAACAACCAACCAATCAAATGAACAAACAGACCAGATAAGACACAGTGCCTGGCATCTGGTCAGAAGTTACTGAGTACAGCCCTAGGATCTCACACTCTTCAACCAATAAGTATTGTGCATTTGATGGGAATAAAGCACTTTAACACATGCTGGTGTCCTAAAATGAGTGAGATAAGGTCACACTACAGTCCTTCAACAAAGAGTGAACCGCCACTTCCTCTTAACTGGGGGAATCATCTTAGCTCCCCTTGAAAGAAAAATTGCTCATTTTCCCTTTGACTTCCCCTAAGATCTCCATACCCTAATCCCTAGGATTTGTGACTGTGTTGTATTGCATGGCAAGCGGGGTTTAAAGTTGCTAATCAGCTGAGTGTGAGATGAGATGATGTTAGATCACCTGACTGGAAGTACAATGACAAAGATTCTTATAGCTGAAAGAGGGAGAATAGGTCAGTGTAAGAATGACTCAATATGAGAAAGACAAGAGCAGCCATTGCTACTTTTAGAGATGGCAGGGGCCACAAGCTGTGGGATACAGACAGCCTCTAGAAGCTGGGGTAGCAAAGATGACAGTCACTCCTGTAGAACTTCTATAAAGGAACTCAGCTTTGCTGGTACGCTGGCTCTGGTCCCATGAGTCCCATGCCAGACTTTTGACTTCCAGAATTCTAAGATAATGAGCATGTCTTTTTGGTTCACTAAGTCCACCATATCTATGGTAATTCATCATAGAGATTCAAAACCAGCAATGTTTTCTCCATCCATATTGCCAACAAAGAAAAGGGGCAGAGTTGCTGAGGTCTCTCTAAACTCTGTAAAGCTGCATCAATTTCCCCAGGTCCTAGTGCCAGCTGCCTGTCCCCTGTCCTTGTGAGTCCCCTAGTATCCATTCCCTCTCAGCAGATATTTCTCCACAGCTGACTAGGACAGGCTGCATCTGGGCTGTGATGGGGTCACTGCTTCCAAGGGATCTGGTGAACCATCTCAGCTCAGCCACCCCCTGCTGCACCATGTGTGCTGATACGGTTCAGCGGGAACAGAGCACAGCTGCGGCAGACACAGCAGCCCGAACATCTTGTGGCAGTGAGGGCTTTGCAGCAGTGTGTGAAGCCACATGCTGCCTTGCCACATGTGGCAAGTCTTTCTGAGCACTGCCACTCCTCTGCCCCTGCCAACAGGCCTGCCTGCCTGGCCTGGTCCCAGGGCCCTCCTCTTAGGCTCTAGGCCAGCATGCCAATATTGTCCACCTCTCTTCTGTGCCCCCACTCTACCACATCTGCGAAGCTCCCTTGTCTTCTGCTTCCAGGGCCAGGTACGGAGGGAAATGAGCTGAGCATGCACAGGTAGTCCACAAGGAATGGTGAGACTATGGAAAATAAGTGTCCACGCCCTTTAAAGGAGCCATTTTCTTTTCTCCTCAGCTCTGGCCTGAATGCTGCCAGACAGCAATATGGCTCGAGCATAGCTACACCTCTCCTTTGTGAAGTCTAAACTTTTCTATTTTCAATTAAAGCAGTTGAGTGTGCCATCAAGCATAAGTGGCCTGTGAGCCATGCAGGCCACACTTTGCACCTGATGGATTAGACCCTGAAATGATGATGGTGGAAGACGGTGGGTTGTTTGGCACATGCCACGATATGGCCCATATTTCCCTGTCTATTCCTAATCTCTTGTTTTTCTGATTCCCTTCTGACCTATAGAGCTTACTGCTTCTTCCAAGAAGAACCACCTTGGCCTCTATCTATCCTTTCTTTCTTTGACTAGTCACCTTTCTCACTCTTCACAGCTATGATTATTATTTTAAAAAACCTGTATCTGGTCTAGCTTTGCAAGAAACAAAGAAATTCCTATTTGGAAAATGGGCTTGATAGGGAAGAACCACCAGGGATAAGAACTGCATCTGCCAGGCACCACACAGGTTAAGGATGATTCTCACTTTATAGCTAGAATGGAGAGTCTGGGACGCAAAGGGCTGTGTGGTCGTGAGCACACACATCATGAGGGCCCCATGTCTGTCAGGTTAGGGCTTCCTCACTAAGGAGCTTAGCTGAAATCCAAAGTCTAAGGAGAAGGGGCGGAGAACCTGTGTCTGGCTTATCACTGGCCTGTTAGTCGAAAGGCTGACTTGGGGCCAACTTCCACAGACCCATTCTTCCACTATTCGTTGGTTTTCTTCAGCAAGAAAAAACATTTATTAGCCTAGCAGGGTCAGTGCCTTTTAGGGATCTGCCACTCCAGAAAGTTCTGATGGGAGGAGGTCTCCAAGCACATCCTCTCAGGCAGCCGGGAAGGCAGCTCCAGTTCAGGTATGATGAGGAGTTGGCTGCGGGCATCTCCATAGGAGCCCATTGAAAAAAATCTGCTAATAGTGAGGCCTGGTGTTGCAAGTGCTCATCTGTAGCCCTTCATTCTTTCCCTTTTCTGCAGGGTTGATGAGTGGCAAAGGCATTGGGTCTGATTGCTCCCACTACAGAATTACTTATTCCCATGGGCAGTGGGTGCCAGGACATGGCCAGCAGGGGCCCCAGGTCCCTGGGCCCACAGCACACACCACAGTAGAGAGACTTCACTCTCCACTCTGCCACAGTGCTCTCTCTCCCTCCCTCCTTCCCTCTGTCTCATAATTTTTTCCCAACAGGGAGCTTTGTACAGCTGCTCCAAGAGAAGCTGGAGCTCCTGGGGGAGCCTCTGCCCAGGTGGAAGAGACGGTGAATGAGTGGCCGTTATTAAGGGTGATTGCTGGGAAGCTGGTTGTCATGGCACCGCAGAGGCTAGGGCCGCCCTCCCAAGCTGTCCCTGTTTCCCAGGCTGTACACATAATCACTGCAATGAGAGGCAGACACACGGAGGGGAGGACAGGAGCAGCTCCCTGCTGATAGCAATCTCCTTGCAGGGCGAGGTGAGCAGTTCATGCTGGGTGGGGCGGTCCATCTGGGTACAGGCTGAGCACTATGTGAGGAGGACCCTGGTGCAGGCTGGCCAGTCTTTTCACGGCTCCATGTTCTGTGTCTCTGTCACCAGCACTGGTTTTCTACAGGAATCCACTGCTCCTAGTGCACTGAAGGTCAGACCTGTGCACTGAGGGGTCTGGGAGCGCTTGGCATGGAGGAGCAGCACTGCCACTGGCATAGATGGAGGAATGCTTTTTATCCACCAGCCACTGTGCTCCATTATTTATGTAGTCATCTGCCTTTGGCCATAGGCTCAGAAGCAGAGGCAGGATGTGACTTGAGCTTTGGCTTTCCAGTCTACCCCTGCCTCCTCTAGGGCATCATTTCTCCTCCACCTCCAAATAGCAAGGGTGATCCCTTCAACCTGGTGCTCAGGACAGAGAGTGGGAGCCCCATATCTCTGAGAGTATGGCCCAGGAAGATGAATTTGAACTGATCCAAGTCTTAGGCCGCTTCCATGGCTTCATCATCTCTGTGCTCTCGCTGACTGCAGAATTAGCTGTCCCTTTCTGGAGTTAGGGCACTGGGAGCAATGTGGACCCCAGCCGTGCTAACCCCCTACTATGTGCTAAGTGCCTCCACAGGCTCCAGACATGCCATCATCACAAGCCTTCCCTCCTCTTCATGTGACTGTGAAGACAGGACACGTTTTACAACCACTGCAGACAAAAAGGGTTTCATCCCTCAGCAAGCTCTTCTGCTTAATGCCTTGGCAGTGGGGAAGGACAGACAGGCTCTACCGCCTTTTCTCATTTTGTGTTTGGCTACAAAAAGCCCACAGCTCTCCATCTGCACTGCAGCTAATGTACTTCCTTCCGTGCCCCCTGCACAGCCTCAGCATGCTCTGTGTGGTCTGTGGAGCTCCTGGGAGTCACACTCTTCCAGCAAGACAGTTGTGCTTGTGCTTGTCTCTATTCTCTGCCTTGCCTATGTACCTGTCTTACTTAGCTACCTCTTCTTCAAAGGCAAAGATGGGTGTATATATGAGAATTAGCTATGAACACCATTTGACCATGGGCTTGAGACCTGGGTTTGAATCCAGCCTTTACCTCTTATAAGATCTTTGACTTCGTATAAGTTACTTGCTCTCAGCCCTCCACTTTCTCTCATCCTTGATCCTGAGATGATTAACTGTGTCTCAGTTACCCTTCTCTCATTGCTGGAACAAATACCTGATATGCAAAATGAAGGAAGGAAAGGCGTATTTAGCTCACAGTGACTAGAGGTTTCAGCTCATACTCATCTGGCTCCAAGGCAGAGTGGCACATGACAGAGGGTAGCAAAACATCAAAAGTGAAGGGGAGGAGTAGCAGCAGCAATGGCAACAGAGAGAGGAAGTCTGTCTCTCTGTGTCTTGTATTACATTCAGGCTCTCTGGCCCAGGCTGAGTGTAACACTCACACCTATAATCCCAGCCTTGAATCATGAATTAATTACACACTGTAGAACTGCGCCTCAATGATTACATGAGATTTTAAGTCTTTTATTTATTTATTTTTAATGGTAATGGGGATTGAACTCAGGACCTTGAGCTTGCCAGGCAGGCATTTATATCACTGAGCTATCTCCATGGCCCATCCTCTATGAGGTTTTGGGGGGCAAATACACACAAACCAAAACTGTTACAATAGCAACATAATAATAAACACTTAATGTTTATAGTGGGTCAGGCATCATCTCACTGAATCCTCATAATGAGACATGAACTCGGAACCCATTATTGTCCCCATTTTTATAGTCAATTAAAGTGGTAAAGTAGAAGTTGAGTCCTTAGTACTCACCTAGGTTTATTTGACCTCCAACGGGCACTTACTCACCACTATGCTACGTCTGCTCTCTCAAGCCGAGTTTTCAAACCACAAGAATCTCACAAGTAACTCTAGCTGGCCTTTGTAATTTATGTCCATGAATTTCAACAGAGTACTATCTGTGACCCACCTACTGGCTAATAGTCCCCCAGAGAGTTTTTTTTTTTTTCTTTTGTAGGACTGGGGATCAAACTCAGGACCTTGCACTTGCCAGGCAGGCATTTGTGCCCCTGAGCTATCTCCCCAACCCCCACTCAGAGAGTTTTGAAGTTTTCTAATAGGTAAACTCTTTAAGAGCTCTGTTCTTTATTATTGCTTCCTCTCTCTAACTTTCCCTCCTTCTTCTGCCTCTTGATATCTTTTCTGTCCAGTTGATTTAGAAACCATCACTTCCTCCTCTGAGTTTCTAGAATGAAGTTTGCAAGTTCTGGCCAGGACACAAAAGTCAGGGCAAAGCGCCATAAAACATGGTAATATCATTCCTAAAGTTACTTATAAAATGGAATTCAGTATTGAATGATACACTATTTTGTATTGTTTGTAATCTAGATCATAAAAGTTTGAGCAAAATTGCTAGGAGAAAAATTGAGATAGTTTTGACTTTTTGCTTGTCTGATTTCCCTGAATTGGGAAAAGACTGTACCCATGTCTTCGTTTTACATTCTTTGACAAGAATTATAGTGGTATTATATCCTGAGACATACATGACATTTTAGGTGATGCTGTTTCTTATATCATTCATTTGTAGAGTCAGTAAGCCCGACTTAATGTTTATGATATGCCAGGCACTGTCTCATAAACTCTATTATTACTAGATAATTTCCCTAGGGCAAGCAGCCATGTACTGAATGAGCACCAGTTTGTAATATCATGGTCCTACAATGACATAAGTATAGAAGATGCTTAATAAATAGAGCCTGAAAAGGGTTGTGCATCAGAATTTTGGGAACATACAGCATACGCTGAAGATAAGGACTTCTGGGATCACTGTTCATTTCAACTGTTTCACGTTCTATTCAGCCCAATGCATTTTAGTCAGCATTTTCTCGGAATTCAAATTCCACATCCAATTTAAAATGAACCTAATATTAGAAGCATCTCATCATTTCACATCCTCAGATCCCCCATGATAAGTACATGAATGCGGAAATTGTGTTTCTGTCTTATTGTGCCTGGCAAAATATCTTGTTAACATTTACTGACCCAGTCCTTGCTTTGACTGCATAGCTCTAAGCCTAAGACGGATGATCCATTTTTTCATCATATGGAACTGTTCAGTGACAGCTACAATGCATTATCAGAATTTTCAAGTGACATCAAAATTTCAGGAAGTACTAGTGGACCCCAGGATTGAGGATGCCCACGTATGAGATAAATCCTATTTCAATCCTTATGCTTAGGATGAAGATGGCAGAGAAGATAAGAGCAACTATCATGATGAGCTCTGTGGGGATGAGCATTCTCCAGCCTTCTACTATCTCTAGTCTGTACTTGGAGGCCACAGAAGCCAGCAGGTGCTCTGACTAATTCAGGAGCTAATGGCACTTACACTGATGGGGCTGCAAGCTGCTCGAGTGGACGGTGAATCTCACCATGCAGGTATTGATGCCACCCACTGAGCTGTCAAAATAGAATTATGCGACCCACACAGGCATCTCAAATTAGCTGATCTACTTAAAGACAGGTCGATTACACACATAGGATGTTCCCCTTCTCCACCCCTCAATGTCTTGCACATACTGAGAGTGGCCGAATTCATTATACAAAGTAAGAAATAAACCCTAAAACACTCTCAGTGTTTTAGGCAATCTTTTCTGGGTTTTGGTTTTCTCAGCTGCTAAAAAGGAAGAAATACTATGAATGCAAGAGTTTTGATCAGGATCAATGAAGAGAAATGAATGAGAAAGGCTCTTTCAATAGTAAAGGCTTAAACAGCAAAAAGGATCGATATGGTCATTTGATCCTTTTTTTTTTTTTTTTTTCTGCAGCAGTGCCACAGGATTTGTGAATTACCTTCTCAAACTATCCCTTCCTTAATCTCTGCCAAACCAATTAATGTCCCCTTCATCTAGGCATGTGCTTAGAACAAAAAGCTGGAATGTGTGCTGGATTCCTTACCCCACCACCATCCATATCCAGCTTTTAAACAAGGCCTTGTTAATGGTGCATTCAAAGCAGGGCCCAGATCTGCCTGGTCTGACCACTTCTGTTATCACCATTTTAGTCCTACAGCTTGGATGTATACTTCAAAAGCTTTTCCACTTGCTCCATTGTCTTAGTTACTGTTCTGTCGTTACTGGACAAATACCAGACACACAAGCTTAGGGGAGGAAAGATTTATTTAACTCACAGTTACTGGAGTTCTCATAATTTAAAGCAGCCTGAATTACATAGCAAGACCTTGAGACTCTGCGCACCCATGTCCAAGATGATTCGCTCCATACCTCCAAGAGACTGCAGCCTGGGTAGGGGGGCCTGACAGCGCGTGCTGTCAGTTTAAGGGTTCACGCCTCTCTTGGCCACGCCCCTCGAGCCCCCCTCTGGTCCTCTGGCCCCACCCCTTGACAGCCCTATGATTTACGTGAGGCTTTTGGGGGACAGCTAGATACAAACCATAACACCCAGGCATCCATTTTGCTCTGGATGCTTCATTCTTTTTTTTTTTTTTTGCGGGACCCGTGATTGAACTCACAACCTGCACTTGCCAGGCAGGCACTTGTGCCACGGAGCTATCTCCCCAGCCCACGGATGCTTCATTCTTAGTCTCAAAGTAATATATTCAAAATGCAGTCACCTACCCCTTTACACAAAATCTTTCTAGATTTGCCTTCTCTGTTATAATGATATCTAAATGCCTTACCATCAACATCACCTACAGAGCATCACCTATCCACTGCAATATATAATGCTACACGGGCCAAGAGAAATTAAGAGGTGGATGAGCTTTGGTTGTTGATTTAAAAATGAGATTATGTTGCATTTTATGGGTGGGTCTCAAGTAAGCAGAAGGGTCCTTCAAGGTGCAAGAGGGGGGCTGAATGCAAGGTCAGAGGGAAGGGATGTGAGGTGGACTTGTCTCAGCACTCTGACATTTGAAGATGAAAGATCTCTGCACCAGGGAAAGGGAGAAGCTTCTAGAAGTAGGAAAATGCTTCTAGAGCCTCCAGAAGGAAAAGCAGCTTGGTGCTTTCCCTTGATGTACCCATGATGTACGCTTGGTCTACACTATAAGATGATAAGTATCTTTCTTTTTTAAGCCATCACATTCGTGGTATTTGTTATAGCAGCCACAAGAAGCTTATTCAGAGAAAAGTGAATTTCCTGATTTTACCACTGGCAGGAAGAGGAGGCCACTTTGAGGCCCAAGCTGCCTCTGCCAGAGCCCTCTCTAGATGCCAACAGGCCAGTGAGTCCAGGATGCTCCCCCGTGCCTGTGACTGTTTTCAGCAATGGCTTGTCACAGACAACGAAGACTGCGCTGTCCCAAGGTCAGAGCTGCCCAAAGCCCCACGGCTGTCCTTCTCCATCCTCAGGGGCTGTAGCCTCACACATGAATCATCTCAGCCTCTCTGGGATTCTCATCCAAGACTCCAAGCGAAGGACAGGGCAGGACCCAGGAAGGTGCCAGTTGCTAATGAATGCTACTCATCTCCAAAATTAATAAGCCTTCTAGTTGTTAGGAAAATCCACTCAACTGGAGTCTCCAGGATGACTGATTGATACAACTAGTTAAATCAATCAAAAATGGAAATAAGGATGGAAGAGGGGGGAAGGGATTCTCTTTTTATTCTGCCGTGGGCCTTGTTTGCTCTGCTGCTAATGCTGTTGAGCTTGAATGGGGTAAAGCATCTTCAGATAGTGTGTGTGTGTGTGTGTGTGTGTGTGTGTGTGTGCGCGCGCGCGCGTGTGCATGTGCACGTATCTGCATGCACTCACGTGAGGTGTGTGTGTAAATTCTGTTCCTTACAGCAAGGCTCTGTTTGGCTTTTTTCCAGGGTGGGAGTGCATGTGTGTGTCTGTTTATAATTCTGTCATCAGGCAAAAGCATTTTAACAAAGGACCATGTCTTTTTAACCTAACCAAGCTTCTCTGAAATAAACACTGTTAATTATGCTGCAGATCAATACTGAACCCCTTTTGGAAGCTGTGCCAAAACTTGGAGGCTTTAAGACTCATGGCAGCTGCAGCGTGGTTGATGTTTTTGGATGCAGTCCATCAGAGACCTAGGGAGTGAGCTGCAGGTTCATTAAAGGATGTCATGTCTTCATAAAACCTGGGCTTGGCAATTAAGTTTGCAGATGAGGGTAAAGACGGGGAGTGGACTTCACCTTCAGACATCAAAGTGGCATAAATGCTGCAACTGGGGGAGTCAAGCTGATGGGAATGGAATAAAATGGAGGTCCACAAAATTATCCTTCTGGATGTTAAGGAAAGGTCATGCTCTTCCTCCTGCCAGCTACTTAGGAGAGGAATGAATTGTTTCTATGGAAGCAGACGTAGGAAGGGCCTATGCTGATGGCAAAGATGGCCCACATGGAGCAGACTTGTGAGTAGAGCTGGGACAGGGGCTGGGTGATGCGGGCCTATCCTATCACTGCTGCTGAGAGGAGCCAGGGCCCCTCACGCTGGCCTTTGAGACATGTCCTGCTCACTTCCGCCTGCAAGTCAGCAGCATAAGCTGATGCCTATCAAAAGGGTAGGATTGCAAAGGACAGACAGAAAAAAGATGCAAGCCAGCCCAAGCTGCAGTGGAATTTAGCTATACCAAAAGGGCCTGCCCTGTGTTATCGAGGTAAGTGCCACCACAGTGATGGATGCCATCTAACAAATGTGCCCTGGGAGTCTACCACATGCCAGGTGAGTTCCAGCTATGATTCAAAAGTACAATGACTGTTTCATTGAAAAACTTTATTATAGCAAAAGGCACATTGCCACTCATCTCCTTCAAAATATGTCCCTCACTTGAAGTTCTCTTGTGCTGTCAGGGCTCCTTTGATGTCTTGAACTGACTGAAAACATTTACCTTTCACAGTCATTTTGGCTTTGAGGGAGAGCCAGAAGCGAGACAGTGCCAGATCCAGTAAGTGAGGTGGAAAAGGACAGGTCATAAGTTTTAGAAGGTTCCAGAGCTCATTCAGAACATGCCAAGATCAGTGGGTGAGTGTGCTGGGGGAGTATTTTGAAGGGGATTAAAGAGTGGCAGTGTGTCTTTTACTATAATAGTTTTAAGCATTCACTGTATATTTTGATCATTCTTTGTCCTAATTGTTCTTACTTTAATGGCCAGGTACTTCCAGGACACAGAGTCCTTGATCACTTTCCCACACTAACTTTCTTGGCTTCTTTGACATCACTGACTCTAGAGTCTTTTTAAAGACCCTCCTCTCTTGTCTTAAACATTTACATCTCTTCTTCCTCTCTCTTCTCGCCATTTCTTCCTCTTCTTCCTCCTCCTCTTCATTCTCCTCCTCCTCCATCTTCTTCTTTTCTTCCTCCTCTTCCCTTCTGCCCCCTCTCATCTTTCTTGCAAGTCCTACTCAGTCTCCTGTAGAAGACTGTATCCTTCCTCATACCCTATTGGTAAATGCTGGGGTGACCTTAGTCTTAGTTCTGGGTCCCTGCTCTTCCCTATCCCCACTCTTACTTGTAAGAGGCATCACCTCATCCTGTGGCTTTAAATACTATGATACAATCATAACTAATTTACCCTCTAGGCTATGACAAGAGCCAATGAATTGGTCTCCTTGCCTCTGGCTTGCTATCTCTTTTTCTGAAAACTCTTCTAAGACCATAATCCATGTATCATTTAGTAATAGAGATACAATCTGAGAAACACATCATTAGGCAATTTTGTTGTGTGAACATCATACAGAATACAAACACAGATTAAGATAGATAGGATGTTCCTGGGCAGTATAATCTTCTGGGACCACCACTGCTGACCAAAATGTCATTACATGGTACATGATTATATTCACCTCTCTGCTTTGAATACTCTCATGGCTTCCACTCTCACTTAGCATGAGATCCAAGTATTTTGTCCTGTCTTACAAGGCTTTATATAATCTGATCAGTGCTTATCTTATTGGCTTCTCATTCTATGCTGTCTGTTGCCCCAACACCTATTTGTCCCCACTAACAGGTCTCTGTTGTAGTCTTTGAATGTACACAAGGTTACTTCCAAGTAAGAGCCATACTCAGACATTATTTTTCTCTTTAGATCTTTCTGATAATTCAAAGATTTTCACTGATACCACCCTATGAAAATATCACCACCTTAGCTATTCCGTGGCACTATTTGACTTTCTTACAGTTTTTGTGACTGTCTAAAATTATTTTATTTGTGCACTACGATGTTTGTTTTCCTCTTCTCTACTAGAATACAAGCTCTCCAAAGGTAGAAGCGAAGTCGTATTTGAGAAATCTTAGTTAAAAACTGGTGGCTGGTATCCTGATGCAGAGCTGTAGGCTGGAGTGAAATCCTTTCTGATGGCAGTAGTATATCCTTTCTCTTCTCAGCTAGGAGCCTCATTGGTAAAAATGTCAGTAATGGTGGTGTGTACCTCCTAGAGTTGGCATAAGAATTAAATGAACTCACATGTGTGTACTTGGCTCGCTTCCTGGCTGCAAGATTCACTTTTTAAGTTTTTGGTGTTGGTATTGGGGATTGAAGCCAGTGCCTTCACGCTAAGCTGCATCCCCTAGCCCTTTCAAGAAATGTTTTGAGAAAAGGTCTTACTAAGGTACTCAGGCTAGGCTCAAACTTGCAATTGTCCTACTTTAAACCTCAATCCTGTGTCATCCCCCCCACCATCCCCTCCCCCCTCCCCCCTCCCCCCAGTGTTGGGATTATAGGTGTGCAGCACCATGCCATGGCCTGATTTAACTC
>PVKN010013988.1:7341-19618 GCA_004027915.1 Capromys pilorides | reverse complement strand
AAGATGCACACACCAGTGTAGTCACACACAGACTTATTTCATTTTGTACGTCTGTCTTGCCTGTCCATCTGTCCCTCTCTTCCAACTCTTGGGAACCACTGAACCTTTTTATTTTTTCAGTACTGAAGGTTGAGTACCAGGGAGCGCCAAACTGCATCTCTAGCCATTTATAAAGTTGTTTTATAAAATTTGAGGTAGCAGGCTGGCCTGACAGCTCAATGAACTAAGGCACCTGCTTAGGCAGAGCGCAGGACCACAGTTCAATCCCTGGCCTGCTGCACTGGCCCTGCCCCCGGGGGCACACTGAGACCATGATTGAGACTGGGCGTGGTGGTGCACACCTGTAATCCCAGAATGTGGGAGGCTGAAAACAGGAGAATTACTAAGAGTATGATCTACGTAGTGAGACCCTATAGACCCTGTGCTAAATACATAAAAAAATAAAATTTGAGATAGGGTCATTTTAGGTTGGCCTTGAACTTGCAATCCCCTGCTTCAGCCTCCCTGATAGCTGCAGTTGCACCACTGCACCTAGACCACTGGTTTCTGACTGTCTATTGTTTTGTCATTTAGTCTTTTCCAGAACGTCTAGTGAACATTGACTATCCTTTATCTGAAATACTTAGGACCATTTCACATTGCTTGGAATTTTGGAATATTTGTATATACATAAGATATCTTGGGAACAGGGCCCACATCTAACACAAAATGTCTTTTGTTTGATTTGATTTCGTACCGGGGATCGAACTCAAGACCTTGTGCTTGATAGACAGGGGCTTAAGCTGCTGAGCTATCTTCCCCGCCCGTGTATTTCTGTTTCATGTATGTGCCTTATATTCACATGGCCAGGATGCTTTCACACACTGTGGTGCACCTGTATTTCCGCTGTGACCATCACATAATGTCAGGTGTGGACTTTTCCACTAATGGTGTTGCGTTGGCCCTCAGGAAGTCTTGGGTGTGGGGCATTTTTGGATTTTAGACTCAGGGAGGCTTGAGGTGTGCTTGGAATCACACTGTAGGTGGCCCTTCCTGCAGGGCTTCTTTGCAGTACCCACTTTACTTTCCTCTGTGTATTTCCATGGTGCAATAGCATGAGTTTTTTTTTTTTTTTTTTTTTTTTTCTGTACTGAGTGATACTGCATTGTCTGGATGGACCAGAGCTTATTTACCCATTCACCTGTCATAGGACAGACATTGTGGATCCTTCCAAGTTTTAACAGTCAGCAATGAGTCTGCAATAAACAACATCCACGTGCAGATTTCTGTTTTGTTGATTTTTTTAAGAGTAGTTTTAGGTTAACAGAAAAATGTGCAGAAAGCACAAAGACAAACACGCACAGTCACACACGCACACGCGCGCGCGCACACACACACACACGCCTACTGCCAGCCCTGTGCTATCATTTTTGGTGTCAAAATATGTACAAGTGTACATTTCAGTGTCACTCAGGGTTTCACAGTGCTGTGGGACTATCACTATGACCACCTGTGCCACCTCTTGTCCTTTCAGTTGCTTTGTCCTCCCTTCCTGACTGTTTCAAGGTGCAGCTCATTGCTGTCCGCTCACCCCTGGGGCAGGCCCTGCCATTGTCCCTCCTGACAGGGCCCCCAGTGCTCGTGACCTTGCCCCTTCCACCTTGCATCCCCACCTGGAACCAGAGCACCTGTCTCTTTGGAGATCTGACTGCCCCCTGCTGGGATCCTCTTGTAGGGCTGGGAGCATATGAGACACCCCTTATTTGTGCAGAAAGTTCTGTGAGCATCCGGCTGCAGGGGAGTACAGAGATGAGGCTGATAATGTCTGGGAAAGTATGTGTGGTATGTGGTGTATGTGGCATGTGTGTGTATGGTGTGTGTATGTTTGTGTGGTATCTGGTATGACATCTGTGTGGGATATGGCATCTGTGGAGCATGGTTTGTATATGGTGAGTGCATGTATGTCATGTGCTGTTTGTGCATGTGTGTGGTGTGCGTGTGGCATGTGACTGTATGTACTGTGTGTATGCAGTGTGTTTGTGCAGTGCGTGGTGTAACACCCAGGCAGCTGAAGGTGGAGCTGGAGCCCCTGGGATGCTCCTGTATCTTCTGACCTTATGAGGGATGGGAAACTCAGCTGCAGGACCCCAAGACACTGTCAGTGTCATCAGGACACAGTGTATGTGAAGCAGGAAGACAGTGCCCACAGCTAGAAGACTGCACCTGTGTCTTGAAGCTGTTCTGTCCAGAGTTGGTGGCAGGGTAGTGGCCACTGCACAGGGAAGCTGTGACGATGGGCTGTGCTGGGTCGCAGCCTGGTGAGAATATGTGGATGGGCCATGTTCCTGGTGCATCCACGCAGTCTTGTGTCTCACAGGGGACAGGCTCAAGGGTGGCACCGATGCAGGGATCAAAGCCCCCTGCTGCCAGGTGCATTTGAGAGCTTGCTGGAGGCTGCTTCAGCTTTAGGAAGCTGTGGTGTGTGACCCAAGCTGCTTGCCGTGGGGCGGAACACCAGCTTCAAGGAGCCTGAAGACCCCGCATCCCCTGGCAGCTGGCTCAGGGAGATTGAAGAATGAGTCTCATGAGCCCCTGTGGCATGATCTCTCCATGGTGTCCTCCGTGGGGTGGGGGCAGCAGCCTGAGGGAGCGTTAGCTCCCCCGCACTGCCCTGCATCTCGCTCAGCTGTACCCATTGTCATTCTCATCGAAGCACTCTGCTGGTGTGAGGACCAGGATCCTGCGAATGCAGGCTCGTGTGTCCTGCGGGCAGTGAGGGGAGCTGAAAGTGGGCCACACTGGTGTGTGGGCCACAACTAAGAGTTCACACTTTTATGGCTTCAGTACTGGGGATTGAACTTAATCCTTAACACTGAGCCACAGCCACAGCCACAGCCACAGCCCTTTTTAAAATTTTGAGACACGATCTCACCCAGTTGCTCAGTTGCCATAGTGGGGCTTGAACTTGCAATCTTCTTGCCTCAGTCTCCCAAAGTGTTGAAATTATCATGCTAGTTCTAAGTGATGTGTTATCATGCCAGAAGCAAGGTGTTGTGGGTTTTTTTGTTTTGTTTTTTTTTTGTTTGTTTGTTTGTACCAAGGATCAAACTCAGGACCTTGTGCTTGCTGGGTAGGTGCTTATGCCACTGAGCTATCTTCCTGGCCCTAAAAATTTTTTTCTATAAAATGTTTACATATTATAGAAACAGATTTATTATGCTGTAATCACTTCCCCATTTTTATCAAGCAGATAACCAAATACTCAAAGTAGAAACAGCAATAAAAATAATATAAACAAGTTTGAGATAACTCAGCAGACCAAGTGCCTGCTTAGGCAAGCTCAGGGACCAGGGTTTGGTCCCTGGCACCACATGCTACACTGTCCCCATCCCCAGACACACTGAGCCAGCTACCAAGGCTGGGCATGGTGGCACATGCCTGTAATCCCAGCACTGGGGAGGCTAAAAACAGGAGAACCAGTACAAGTCCAAGCTGCACAGTGAGACCCTGTGCCAAATACATGAAACAAACATAAATACTAATCCGTTGAATTGGTTGATATTTTAGTTGACATACAAGACCTTTTTGGGTAAATGCACATTTTAAATTGGGCTTTGTGAAATATCAAAGGTACTTCATTGGAAATTAAAACCATAAACAAAGTAGAATAAAATATGAACCACTGTTTAATGGAACTCCATCTTGGGACAGCCTCTACAGTTCACAAAATAATGAAATCACTGAAGAAAAGTGACAACCATTTAAAATTTCTGTTCTTGGGGCCGGCGAGATGGTTCAGTGGTCTAAAGCGCCTGCTTAGGAGGGCTCAGGCAACTGTGGGGACTGCAGTTCGATCCCCGGCACCACATGCTGCGCCAGCGCCACCACAAGGGCAGGCTGAGCCAGCCACAAAATGAATAAATAAAGAAACAAACAAACACAACAAGCAAACAAATAAATAAATAAATAAATAAATAAAATTAAAAAAAAATAAAATAAAATAAAATAAAATTTCTGTTCTTCAAAATGGATAATGCAGTTAAAAGGAAAACAGCGAAGTAGGAAAAGGATGTGAACAACTGGGCCGGAGGATCGCGATTTTTCCTCTAGAGGAGCTTTCCCATAGAAATAAGACTTCCAGAGCCAACAAGATGGCTCAGCAGTCTAAAGCGCCTACTTAGGCAAGCTTAGGCAACCTCAGGGACCTTGGTTCAATCCCTGGCACCGCATGCTGTGCCAGCCCCATACCCAGGGCAGGCTGAGCCGACCATAATATAAAAAAAAAGAAAAAGAAATAAGACTTCCAACACCCCTCCTGAGACCCTGGCAGTGTGCATAGAAAGGTAATCCACTGGTGGAACAAAGACCAAGTGATAATGAGGTAATCTTAACTGGGCACCAGATCACCCTTTCCCAGTTGCCAAGCTGGCAGAGGTAAACCCCTGGTAATTCCAATACCTGTGCAGAAATCCATGGGGCTTCTGCTTATTCTCCTGGGAAAGCAGTCAGGAATCTCAGAAAGTATCCTTTGGAAATATCAAGGCTGTGGATGGTGATCCTTGTATAGAGATGTGGAGTTAATGAGTCATCACCCCTCTGGACACAAGAGGCTGGATTCCCCCCACCTCCCTCCGTACTGGGGATCAAACTCAGGACCTTGCACTTGCCAGGCAGGCACTTATTCCGATGAGCTATATCCCCAGCCCCACTGGCTGGAAATTTAATTAATTCATTCATTTTTAGATAGGACACAACGTAGTAGAAAATAGACACCTGCTTTTGGATTATGTGGTGTAAGGGCTACTTGGAGTTTGAGATCAGAGATTGGGAAGCAAGATTAATTTGCATAAAAGAGACTCACAAAAGCAGCAAATTGTACAAATAAGTAAAAATTATCCAAGAGAGCAAAGAACTCTGTCTAAATGTTTAACAGACTCTCCCTGATTTGTCTATCTAGAACCGCAGAGGCTATGGAGAGGCCCTTGTGCGCCCAAGTGCCACCAGGGATAGGGGCCTCTGTCCCAGGATTTTCTGCTCCTCAGCAACCCAGGGCTGGAAACTGTTTTCTCTTTTGCAAAACTGCCCCTGTAGGACACAGCTCCAGGGGCTGCAGGAAGGCTTCAAATCTGATGGAAAATGGTGTGTTTTGGGATCCCTCTCCCAAATTCCAGCACATTCTTTTGATTGTTCTCAGTGGTGGTAATACATATTCACTTGAAGATGGTTTTAATTTTTGGAAGCAGCTGTGAGTTGTTGGCAGCCGAGCCTGGCAATTCACTGAGTTATGGTCACAAACCTTCAAAGGAACTGTGGCAGTGCCTGTGCAGTGGTCATCACAGAGGTCGCAGCAGCTGCTAACTGGGAGCATGGTCTCTGGTAGGGTGGCTGGCAAGTGACAGTCAGTGCCACTCTGCCTGGGAGCCAGCCCAGTATAGACTGAAACCTCCACAGACTATGAGCTAAATAAACCTTTTCTTCCTTAATTTTGGGTGTCGGTATTTGTCCCAGTTATAAGTAAAAAGCAACTGAGGTAAAATTTGGTACCAAGGGTGGGGGTGTTGCTGTGACAGTGGATTATGAGCTTTCGGGAAAAGATAGGAAAGGTTTGGAGAGGTTGCCTACTAGCGAAGAGCTGGAATGCCTTTGGATCTTCTGTATGGGAGATTCTGGTCAGAGCTTAGAAGCCCAGAATGCTGATAGAAAGCTTGTCTGTAAAGACCAGGCTGGGGAGGTTTCTGCTGGGAAGAAGGATTGCACCGGTGGTTGGACTGAGAATGATTTGTGTTAATGCTTGGCAGAAAGTTTGTCTGCATTTTGCTCCTGTCCAGAGACTGCCTGAGACTGAGATTAAGTGCAGTGGACTAGTTAATCTTGCAAAAGAAATCTCAAGGCAGTCAAATGTTGAGGCAGTGGTATGGCTGTTGTAGGGGATTCTTTGTTAGGTGTACATCGAGAGTCAGGAACAAAGAGCTCACAGGATAATTTAAAATGATGTGAGTTTGACCTGAAAGGGAGCGGTAGGATGGCTGTGGACTGTAAAGATAGAACTGAAATCTCCGCTGCCTGGGAGAAGCAGAATATAAAAGATGTCCTGAGGGTATCACAGGAGGGGGCAGTTCCTTGCTCTTTGCAGCCTCAGGATTGCAAGGGTGAGGGACTTTGCTTTGGAGAAACACAGAGCCCCGTGTTCCAGATTGGAGGCAGTGGCCATACCAGGTTCCAGAATAGTGATGTCATAGAGAATTTGCTCCTTGAAATCAGTTTCAGAGTGCTCAGGGACCCAGGCAGTCAACCCTTATAGCCAAGAGAGAAGAAAGCCTGGCTACTGCTCCAGCTGGCAGCAGACCTTGGCATTATCCATGTGGTGTTGGTTTTAGGAGCATGCAGAATGCAGGAGTTCTGAAGTTAAGGCTTCCACCTAGACTTCACAAGGCCTGGGAGGCCAGGCCTCGAGAGGGCAGTATGTAAAGCTGTGAGTGAGAAGCCTATTCTGTGGAAATCTCAGAAGTTTGGAAAAGCCAGGAATGTGGATGGTCTAAGGAAAGCTGCAAAAAAAGGAGCAAGTAGGCTTGAGACAAAACTTGGGAGCTACCAGCAGAAGCGCTATAGGGGAGGAACCATCTAAGGTGTTTGGAGCTCAAAACTCATTACGGATTGCTTTTGATGTTCCACATGGAACTACAGGACTTAATATTTGCTCTTCTGGATTTTGGACCTGCTTTAGTCCCAGTATTTTTATTCTTGATGCTTGTGCCTTTTGGAATGGTAATGTTTATCTTGTGCCTTTGAATGTTGGAAGTGTTTAACTTTTCATTTCACAGCTAAGTGTTTGCCTTAAATCTAGGAGACTTGGGACTTGGACTTTTCAGCTGTGCTGAAGCTGTTAGGACTTTGGCAACTCTTAAAGATGGACTAATATGCCTTTTTCATAAAGAGATGTGCATGAGTCTTTGTGGGGGTGCCCAGGGCAAAATGTCATGGTTCTAATGTGATATAATGTTCAAGTTGTAAAATGTTAATAAGCATGTTTATATACCTGGAAACTGGTTTGAGGAAATCTCTGGTTGCAGAGTTGACAAGGGGTGGATTCTACTAGTTGATACATTGTGTCAGCTTGAGTTTAGAAGTTTAATTAAGTGACTCAGCAGACATCCAGGACTTTTAATTTGTAAACATCCTCTTCCCCTGCAAGGGGAGGGCACGGACACTGGACGAGTTCTATGTCCCCAGCCCCAGGGCGGCTTGTTTATAATATAAAGAGGGGAAGAGAAGCTGGCTAAAAGCTGCAGCTACTGCCCTTCCCTTTTGCACCTCACTGTTTTCTGTCATCATGAACTGCTGCTCTCTGCCATGTGCCACTCTGCCTGGGAGTCAGCTGAATATAGACTGAAGCCTCCACAAACTGTGAGCTAAATAAACCTTTCCTTCCTTAATTTTGGGTGTTGGGTATTTTGTCCCAGCAAAGAGTAAAAATTGAGACAGACAGGCACCCAGAGAGGCAGGTGGGACTGAAGGTCAAGCAGTGAGCTGCCTGGTCCTGGGACAGTGACTGCCCCCACTGACACCTCCCCACCCCCTGCAAGGTAGCAGCCAGTACCCCTGAGCCAGCTACCCGCCTCCCTCCACCCCAGAGCCATTCTAGATGCTGCAAGTAAAAAGACCTAATCTAGGGAAAGCCTTCCATCAGGAAATGATTTTTGAAGTGTTGAAAATGCAGACAGTTCAGAGTACAATGTAACACGTCTCCAGACCCTTCCCACAAGTCGGTAACTTCTGAAGGTCACTTTATTATGGTAAAATACATATGAAATATGCCTTTTTACCCCTGTGCCACCATCACTGCCATCTCCAGGACCTTTCACCTTCCTCAAACCCAAATTCTATACCTATCAAGCCTAAGCTCCTGCACCTCCCAGCCCAGCCCCTGGCAACCACCTCTGTGCCCTCTGTCTCTGACTCAGACTGTTCCATGGGCTTCCTATATAAGTGGAGTCACACCGCACTGTATTTGTCTTTGTGTCTGGTGTGCACTTTTGGCTACATGGGTGTCTATGGGTGTTGATCTACTGGTGGTCTCACAAGACTCTATCCAGTTGTGGTGGCGTTGCTGGCTTTGTTAGTGTCAGGACACACTGGTGTTTGCATAGTGACAACATTGCCTTGTGACAAGTTTCTCAGGATGGATTCCTGCTGTTAAGCCACACCTAATTATATCACCTTGGCATCCTGCTCCTCTGGGTCCACTGACATTGTACCATGTATGTTCTAGTTACTTTCTTATTGCTAGACAAAATACCTCACACCTATAAGTTAGAGGAGGAGAGGGGTTTTTTGGCTCACAGTTTGTAGAGGTTTCAGTCCAGTCAGCCAGTTCCAAGGCAGGGCAGCATGGCAGAGGAGAAGCAGTCCATGACATGGTCCACATGAACTAGTGAGGTTCCTTTCCCTTTTCATCCCATTCAGCCAACAAGCCTATTGGTTGATGCCACCTCCATCCAGGTTGGGTCTTTTCTCTTCAGTAAATCGGTCACATATACACAGAACTATGCTAAACCATCCAAGACTAAACCGCTACTACACGCCCATAATCCAGCATCATACACTAATGATCCAGTATCACATAACTACAATCCAGTCATTCTCAAAAGCCCCACTGATGAGCTCATGAAACTTTGGGGGGACATCTAGATGTAAGTCGTAATAATGTGTCACAGTGTCCTCTTGCTTAAGGCTAATCCATCGATCACATTTGCTTTCTCTTCTCATAGTCCATGATGTTATTTCACAGGGATAAAGTGGAAGCCCCGTTGTGGGGTGGTCCTGACCTGGCCACTTCCCTGCATACTTTTATGACGCTGATCATCTTCTGTCCAGCGTGCGCCTGTCCCAGACACTCATAATTCACAGCCAAGAAGCAGTACAGCCGCACGCCTGTCTCCTCATGTGCGCAGATGGCCTCGTGCCTTGGGCACTGCCTGGCTTCGTTTTGCGTGTTTGTGAGCACCACCCATGTGCAAACCTCTGATTGGTTCTCAGAGCTGTCTCTTGCCCAGATGTGGGCTGTTTCTGACTTCTGTAAGTGCAAACTGGCTGCTCAATGTCCTCATGGTTGGCTCATTATAGAGGGGGTAGGGTTTCTTGTACTCAAGACTTCCAATTTACTTCACATGTATACACATGCTCCATAGTTAATGAGGGAGTCACATGCTGATAAATCCTTTGTATTTAAAAAGAAAGTGTTGTGCATTGGGAATGCACTTAGTCTCCTTACCTACCCAACATCAGCTACCACTGCCCAGTATCCTGAGAGAGGAGAGTATGTTGCCAAATACTGGTAGACTGGCAGAGTCCTAAAATCAAAATCTGAACACTTACTGATTGCTCCTGCAGTTCTGTGAAATCAGCCACTGTAGGTCAAGTCATCTGGAAGTCAAGATGACAACCCAGTGTGTTCTGGGTTGCCGAACCCCAGGACGCTGTCAAGGCAGAAGCTTCCTGACTCAGCACATGGCCTGGCTGCATTTTCTCTTCTCCATCTTCTTTTTCCTTGTGTGCTGATCTCAACCCACTGAAAATTGATTTTAACATCCACTACTGTGAGGAAAGCAGCCTGCACTCTGAAAAACAGAAAAAGAAACATCCCAAGGCATTTCCTGAAAGCCTCAGCGGGGCCAGATCTGGGAGACCCACTTGCTACCCACCATCACCACCACCCTGGAGCACAGCAAAGCCCATGCATTGCCGTTGTCCCTGACTCTCCTGAAACATCAGATCTTCGGATTTAACATAATCTTTCACCAGGCTGTGGTGTGTTGTGTTTTTGTTTGAAACTGAGTCTCTTTCCTTGGTTTTTCTCTCTGTGACTGGCTCATTTTCTCTATTAAGATTTTGGCTTTTCCTTACAATGACTTTGTAGGAATTCTTTATATAGCCTCTGATAGGTACCCTGGCGTGCAGAGTAATAGGTGGAAGGAAGAAGGGAAAGAGGCTTTTCATTCTTTGAGGACACCAAAGAGAACGTGGGGAAGATGAGGAATTCTCTCAGTTGGAACAAAGGAAGGCTGAGGCTTTTATGGCCTTTTGCCAGGGGTGGAGTTTGGAGAAGTTTAGACATACCTGAGGGAGCTGACAGGGCATCTTCCGTGAGGCAGAGGGAAGGGGCAAAGTAATTATGTCCTGGGCTAAGTTGGAGAAGAAGGGGGAGGTGATCTTTAAATGACCACCATAATGATTTTAGCAATTCATGCTAGGGCCAGAACCTATCAGTCTCCATACTGATCCTCTTATACAAAGTACAGTAGTCCCTCGCTGTTTTGTGACTTGACTTTCACTGACTCACTATTTTGAGAGTTTTCAAAAAGTATTAATGTAGGGGTCCTTTGGCTTAGCTCAGTTGTTTAAGCGCCTGCTCGGGCAAATGTAGTCAGGTGCAGGGGACCTGGGTTCGATCCCTGGCTCCACAAGCCTTACTGGACCCGCCCTTAAGGCAGCCTGAGCAAGCAAACAAACAAAAAAAAATCTTTCTCAAAAAATATTAATCTAAAAAGCACAGATCTTTCACTATATTGTGAGATTTTGCAGTGCTGTACAGTACATATATGTTGTTAAAATTACATAGGTTTACAAGTTTAGAATATGGTTAACATTAGAAGTGTTTTTAAAAGTGTGGGTAAGGTTTATGAAAGTGTGGGAAGGGTTTATAAAGCCATATATATATATACACTAAAATAAATGTAATGTCACTACTTCACTGATTTTCACTTATCACGGGGTGTCTGGAACATAACCTCTGTGATAAGTGGGGGACCACTGTATTCTGGATACTGATCTTATTTCTAGTTTTTTTTTTTTAAATAAATTGTGCAGTTTTTCAAATATTTGTCACGCCATGGGCATCAGGTGCCAGGGCAGACTTGGGGCAGAAGGTGGAGGCTGGGAAGGGTGAGGAGAAGGGTGTGAGTCCAGGAAGGAGAGGCTGGTTGCTACTGATCACAGTGAGAACCAGAAGAGGAGTCTTGGTTTTATGAGGTTGCTACTTGGGAACAGGGTGCCTCCAGCCCCTGTCCTCAGAGGAGGTGACTTTGTTCCCAGAGGGCATTTGGTAATGTCTGGAGACGTTTTCAGTTATCATAGCAGGACGAGAGCTGCCAGTGCCTTTGGTGAACTGAGCCCAGGGATGCCTCAGCCTCCTGCAGCACGTAGGACAGCCTGGGAAGAAAAGCATCAGCCGAGGTCGAGTCACCCGCCCCACTCACAGTGTTGCTCGGGCAGGGCCTATTCTCTGGTTAACCAGCATCCCTGTGGTGCCTGCTGATACGAGGCAGGGCACAGCCCTAGGGACATTTGGTGCATGCCCACGACCTTGTCCTCCAATGTATCTCTTCTCTCTTCCTCCTCCAGACAGGTCGTGACAAGCCCTGCCCGGGCTGAGGAGTACAGAGGATGGAAACACGCATCCAGCAATGTCTCTGGGCCGCCTCCTTCGCCGAGCCTCCTCTAAAGCCTCGGATCTCCTGACCCTCACCCCCGGTGGCAGTGGTGGGTCCTCCTCTGTCCTGGATGGAGAGATCATCTACTCCAAGAACAATGTCTGTGTGCACCCGCCCGAGGGGCTGCAGGGGTTGGGGGAGCATCACCCAGGTGAGCCAAGGGAGGAGCAACTGCGGGTACAGGGCTGGGACGGTGAAACCCCTGAGGGTACTGCCCAAGGGACAAAGGCCCAGGGACAGAGGCTAGTTGGCAGCAATCCCCAGAAACCACAGGTCCTGTTCTTCCCTCACCCACATATGGGAATCAAGGACCAGAATTCTCCATGAGCTTTACAGGGTGGTGGTAACGGGAGGAACTTTCCAGACTCTCTGCGGTGGGACTCTGTCACCTGTGGCACTCATGATCCCTGGAGAGGCACACTGCTGTGCCTCAGCAGAGCCACAGAGAAGGATATGTCTTGTTTTGCATTTGACAGGGCCAGGCTGTGCCTGGGGGTGGGGGGGGCTGAAAGGCATGACTTGTAGCACATAAGGAGACAGGATGTGTTTCTTTTTCCAAGATGAGTAGCTTGTCCCCACAGAATGGGGTCTGGGTGCTGGGTCAGCTTACTGGAGCTCAGTAGAGCTCTGGTAGATGAGAACACAGGTGCTCAGAGAGGCCAAACAACTGGGAGATGACAGCACCCATCCCTGGTCCCCTGTGGCCTGCAGCTGACCCATGTCTAGGCAGCCACCGTGTAAGCTGGGGCCCAGCATCTTGGGCCTGTGGAGGGGGCTACAGCAGCCTCATTGACCCCGCGTGGTCTCCA
>PVKN010013987.1:0-19531 GCA_004027915.1 Capromys pilorides | reverse complement strand
TTTACTTTTGAAAACTAACAGTACACTTGTCCCCTCATCTATGGGAGGTTACATTACAGATTCTTCAAGATATCCAGAATCCTGGTAATACTGAACCCTTTACTTAACTATATTTTTTCATATGATAAAGTTTAGTTATGTTACCATAAGTACAGTAACACATTAATAACAATAAAATAGAGCAATTATAACTATATTACACTAAAATTTTTGTGACTGCAGTCTCTTAAAATTCTTTATGGTATTCACCTTTTCACATAAAGGAAGAACTTCGTGGCTTCATTGGAATTACTAGCACTACTGTTCTTGTGCTTTGGGATCATAGTGAAATAAAATCAGGGTTACTTGAACATAAGCACTTTGGTACCCCAATAGTTCATTTGACAGTAGAGATGTCTGCTAAGCGTCTAAGGGCTGGGAACAGCTACAGCATTTGGGCAGCATGTACAGTAGGAAGTGATGACGGGGTGATTTGCATTGCTGTATGATGAGGCAGATGGCACGAAATATCACACTGTTCAGAAGACCTTGGAATTTTAAGACTTATGAATTACTTATGTCTGGAATTTTCAATATTTTCAGACCATAACTGACCACAAAATGTTAAATTATGGGGGGGGAGGGTTGCCATATGTCCTATAAATGGTCAGCGTCATAAAGATTTTCCTATTCTCTTTTTATTTTCACAGTTTCATAGTTTAGATGTGCCATTGTTTATTTGGTCACCTTCCTATATATACACATAAGTCATTTTTAATATTTATAATTTCAAAGAATGATGCTGTATGTGTGCAATTTTAAGTCATTGGATGCTGTCGCTCCATCCAAGAACAGGGAGTGTTATCATTCAATACCTTGAGCACCTCTGGTACAGCGTTAAATAGTAGTAAGAGGTGGCAGACATCTTTCCCTTGTACCTGATCTTATTGAATGCCTCCTTACTTTGTTAAATGTTATAATGGTTGTAGGACTAAGGGATGTGTGTGTGTGTGTGTGTGTGTGTGTGTGTGTGAGAGAGAGAAAGAGTGTGATATTGAAAAAGTATATCTTAAATTCCTATTTCCTTGAGTTTAATTTTTGTTTGTTTGTTTGTTTGTTTGTTTGTTTGTTTTTTACAGGATTGGGATTTGAACTCATGATCTCACACTTGCCAGGCAGGCACTTGTGCCAAGTTTAATTTTTAGGAAGTGCTATTGCCAAACATACTGTTGTCTCAGTGTTTATAGAGAACGTGTTTTTAGGTTTATGAATGTACAATATATGACCACATTTCCTAGTTGAAGCAATTCTGTACTCCTCTGGGTATTATTTTCTTTGTGTAGTATTGGATTCCGTTTGTAAAAGCTGTGCTTCAAGAGTAAAAATTTGTTTTTTGCATTATAGTTTTTAATACGACATCTTGCAATTCTTCATGAGTCTGTCTTTGGTGAGATTCAGGGTCCTTTTAGAACCTGAACTGGATTTTATTTTTTTCTTACCCTTTAGTGCCTAGCAGAGTTCTTCATGTATAGTTGACAATATCAAAACGTTATTGAATGAGTTAGTTGCAGCAGCTGGTCGTGAAACTGTTGCTAATGATATCTGGGTCTGTCGTGTTTCTCTTTGACAGGGAGCTTCCCATTTATTTTCATTTAATGCTTCCCATTTATTGCTGACCACTGCTGTCCCCAGGGTGGGAGAGGTCTGAGTTTTGGTTAGGAACTTGGATTTGTGTAGTCACAAATAATTAGTAATTTGACATTTGTTAATCTGTCAAATGAAGTTGTTAATCTGGTCTTTTAAATTGTTTCATATCTAAATGATTTTATGAAATTATTATTCTGTGTAATGCTTCTGAATTTTTGCTTACTTTTAGAATTCATCACTTGATTAATATTCACATAATTAGATAGCTTTCAAAATTATGACTACAAATCAGTCACTGTGCTTCTTTGTAAGACTGTCAGTGGGGTAACACAACTCTGAATTATTTAATATACATCTAACACATTTTATTTTTAGGTATGTCTGACTGCAGCAATGGCACAGCTCTTGGTGCGTCTAAACCAGCCACAGAAGAAGCCAAGTCTAATGCTGAGGTGACCGGGTGGTATTTATACTGCTTTATAAAGTCAGCCCATATCTTGGACAAAGCCAGACAGTTCAGATTGACTTAGTTGATCTAAACTTACACTATTCTATAGTTCTTTTCTTTCTTTTTTTTAAATATTCACAGGCAGAAGCTAAGAGGTTTCTTTGTAATGATGAAATTACCCTTACCTTTTTGGCATCCGAAATTTTAGAATATAGCTTGCTTATCACATAAAAATGAACATAAAAGGTATATATTTTTATTTAAATTTGAAACATGACAAAGGATAGAAGTTTCATGTTGAAATAATGGCCTCAGGAGTCTCACAGGTAGGCTTGACCACTTCCATAAATAGCCTCCGACTTGGCATGCATCAGCCAGCATCCAGCTGCAGAGCTTGTAACATCTACTGAGTTCCATCCTGCAGGCTTCCTGGACCTGCAGCGCTGGAGACTGGGTCTTGTGTATCATTTGCACTATTTGAAAATGTACAGGTGATTCGGAGACATACCACATAAGAACCATTGTTCTAGTCATTAGGGCGAGGAGAAAGATTAAGTGGTTAATTTTTATATTGCATTCAAGTTCACATAGGTCATTTTTAGAAATATACTGTTGGTAGTGATGTGGGTGTGTGTGTTTGTGTGTATTTCTTAAAATATACTGAGTAACCCACTACCCTCCCTCCTTTTTTTGTTCTGGAGATTGAACTCATCGTCTTATGCTGAGCCACAGCTCAGTCCTTTTATTTTCCATTTTAAGTTGCCCAGGCTGGGTTTGAACCTACCGACCTTCTACCTCAGCCTTAGATTGCTGGGATGACAGCTGTGCCATGGCATCCAGCTTTCAAGTAGCATTTTGGTATTGTCCTACAGTGAACTTATTCTAGAATAATTCACTGTAGTTCACTTAGCTCATTAGAACAACGGTTATTTTTTCCGCCTTTTTTTAGTTCAACAAATTTAACCTAAGCGTCACGCAGGTTCACGACTTGGTAAGGCTGGAAGGTAGTATAGTGCTAGGTACATTTTCCAGCCGAGGCAAGATACTGTGAATCTCTCCAGCTAGTTTTAATGTGGGATTTAGAACTAGGTGCTTGATTTTAGTTTTAGTATAAAAGTCAAAGATGAGCTGTGTTTGAAAATATGTATTACTTGTGAAGAATTCAGAGATGTGTTTTAATATAACTTGGCTGTCTACTCATTGGCGAAGCAGTGCCGTAGTCCTGAGAAACTGGACAATTGTGTACACTGTGTCGTAGTTCATGGACTTGATTGTCTGTGATCAGATGGTCTGTATGCTGAGAGACCATCAGGCAGGAATTTGTGTTTGAGGGACAATGGAGAGCACACAGTGATGGAACGAGTGGGTGTCAGTGAGGAATGGGGAGGAGTGCAGCTTTGGAGGGAGCTGGCAGCTAAGATTGGCGTGACCTTAGAACTGAGAGTGCTAGGCGGAAGGTGAGACAGTTGAGAAAGATGGGAAATGCAGTGCTCAGGTCGCAGTAGTTGAAAATAGAGAAGTTTGGTGTTGACAGTAATAATTAAAACATTTCAAAATTGTAACATATAAAAAAGACAAAATACCCAATATTTATCATCTGGGTTCAATAATTTTCCAGATTCACCACACTTGTTCTATTCTCCATTTTGGTAAGTGATAAGGTTTTGTTTGTTTGTTTTTTTGTTTTTGCAACATGTTTTATATGGCCGAAGAAGTGAGTCAGTGAAGACCAAAGCTCCCCTAAAATGAACTGTGGCCATTCTCAGTGCCCATGAGGTCCCAAGCTTCTCCTCCAACAGGTTGATCAGGAAAGCCAGCATGACAAGGTCCTCCAGCAGACTAGCTCAAGAGAACCAGAAGCTTCTAACAGCTCCAGCAGCTTCTCTAAACAACTTCCCTAACAGCCTCTCAACAGCTTCTCCAGTTCTGCCTCTTACGCTGCTGGTGGTAATCTTGGGGTGGACCCCCCACACCCAGCATCATACTAGTTCTGTTGAACTGCGTGTTACAGGCTGACTGCCAGCTAGCAGTCCACAACAAAGACCATAACAATGTCAGCTAGGAGATGATAGCCTCCAGTTGCTGGGGTAAGATTCTTCAAAGGGATGTATGTGCTTTGAATCAGCATCTACTGTAAGGTACATGTCCCATAGCCAGGATTCATGGGTCCAGGAATCAAGGGATGGAAGTGGGAATGATACCACTCACTATTATCCATTAGCAAAATTTTTGTTTTCTGATCCCAAGACCTTATGTGCTGCTAGCTTAGAAGTCTTAGTTCCAGGGCAGGGAAGGCTTGTAACAGGCAGGAAGCACAGTGATACCATTAAACTGGAAGCTAAGACTCCTCCCTGGACATTTTGGTCTCTTCTTGCTTTTGAGTAAACAAGCTAAAGTGGGAGTCACAGTGTTGTCAGGAGATTGCAAGACTATGAAAGGGAAACTGGATATTACTGCAACATGGAAAAAAAGAAAAATATGTTGAATGCATATATGTGGCATGCAGGAGAACCCTTAGGTACCTGCTAGTGTTACCATGCCCCGTCATTAAAGTCCGTGGGAAACTACAAGCATTCCTGGCAGGATGACAAATGATCCCATACCTTCTGGAAGAAAGATGTGGGTTACCCCATGAGGGAAAGAACAAAGACCTGCTGAGGTGCTTGCCAAAGGCCAAGAGAATACACAGTGGGTAGTAGAAGTTAGTTCTAAATATCAGCTATGACCGCATGATTAGTTACAGACACAAGGATTGTAATTGTAATTGATCTTTAGAAATACTTTCTGTATAATGCATTGACAGACTTGATATTGGTTTGTTAGATATTATTCAATCCATGTTAAAACGTTTAACTTGCTGAGTGTGGTAACCCATACCTATAATCCCAGCACTGGGGAGGCTGAGGCAGGAGGATCACCACAAGTTCCTGGGCTACAAAGTTATGATCTTATTTCAAAACAAGAAAGACAGATGTTCAGCTTATGAAGTGTTAGGAGTAAGCATCACACAGAAAACTTGGCTTCTATTCTGGGAGGGAATTCTTGTGTTTCTGTTTGTGTGCAGGATAGTTGTAACCTGTTAGGTGTAATTAGGAGATTGTCTTCCTATCAGAAGACTATGGTTTAAGAAAATGTATCTGGTTGTCAAGTTGATGGGGTGGATTGTGATAGTTAACTGATTGTGTCAACTTGAGTGAGAAAAACCCAACCAGATTGGTTCATCATAATTCTGGGTGTGACTGAAGGGCCTTACAAACCACAGAAATGAAGAAAGGAGGCTCGCTTCTGTTTCTTCAGAGGAGCTCCAGTCTTCACCTTCGCCTTAGATGTCATTTCCTTGCTTCCAGAGCAGACCTTTTGGCCTCTAGCACAGGCCCTTCAGCCTTCTGGCTCTGACCCTTTGCCTCCTGATACGACTTGCACGGGACACTGCCATGAGCTCCAGGCTCTCAGCTGGGCCCTGCAGGTCCCAGAGCGCAGGCAGCCCATTTGCACTTTTCCACACCTCACTTTGGGTGGTTACTGTAAGACAGTCTTATAAATTCTTATGTATTTGTATATCTACACTAAATATGCTTTTCTAGTAAGCACTGACTGATACTAACGTCCTATGTAGTTCCACCAGACAAGTTCTGTCTGAATGTATGTATGTGTACATAGATCCATGTATACAGTATGTATACACACTGTGTGGTTTAAGCTGCTAAATTTTTTATACCTTGGTATGACAGCATTAGAAACCTGTATTGGCTAGCAGAGCCCGTGGATATATTTTACACACTGGACCAGCAGGGTAATATACAGATTAATTCAAGTCAGATGGCCAGGTTCAAATCCCAGTGTGTCACTTGATAACTATTTGTCATCAAGCAAATTTCCTAAGGTTATTAGTAATGGTAATAAGTCAGACACTGTTTCTGAGTTTACATGAGATTCTACATACAAAATAAGTAGAGTTAAGTCAGTCAGAGAAAAATTCCCTGAGTGGTCCCCATGAGAGCATGGGGCTCTCTTCTTAAAGGAAAGTCTCGCTTCTGTGATTTTGAGCCTTTGGAGGGTGGGACTTTACTGGGTTTTCACCTTCCCTCAAGCCTTTTTCCTTTGTCCTATGGTGAAATAGTTGGGTTCCTCTTAATGCTTATCTTTTCAAGAAGGAATCCTATGTTTGCAGTTCCCAGCAGTACAGGAGCTTCCTTTTCTTTGAAATTCAACACTTTTTAAAGCACTTAGCTGTACCTTTTGTGCTTAATTTTCAAATGGCTAAAAGCCCTCAACAGTAACCATATTACCACTTCAACATTAGTCTGCCTTGAAATTTCATCTGCCAGATTAGTCACATGCCCTTAATCTCAGCCTCCCACAGTGTCTCAGGACAGAAGCAAATGTAGACAAATTTCCTACCAGAGCACAGCACATATGGCCTAGAGCCCAACTGTCCACGCCATCCTGTTCCCACCTGAAACTTCCTTTGCCTGATCTTTACCAGCTGCATTTTTACCAGCATTCTAGTCTTCCAAGCGCCAATCACAATCTTCCATCAAGCTTGGCTGATAGTATTCTAGGGCTGTTTGTCCAGCTGCATCACCAAACCTTTCCAAACTCCTCCTGCAAGCCAGTTCCAAAGGCTTCTGAACAACATTGCCAGATAGCTTTAACATGGGAAAAATGCAACGCCTGAGCTGCTGTATGTCAACTGTGCTGAGTTCATGTCCCCTGCAGATGAAAGAATGAATGCCAAGGAACAAAGGAGGTTCCTCAGAGGAGGAACAGTTTATTGAGGAAGCTCCTGAGAGGAATGGTCCTAAAAGGGTGGTAACAGAGGCTCTTTGTCAGGGGCAATTTATACAGCAAAATCACAATGTGGATATAACATGGTCCAAACTGTAATTAATCTTTAGTATTGCCAGTATAGCTGGTTGGCTAATACAGACCCAGTAGGGAAAGAACCTACATAGCAAGGGCATCTGAACAATCAGAGGAAGTCTTACAAGGGGAGGGGAGTGGGTCTGGGTGTTCTTCTGGTCATATGACTCTCTGGGCCCACTAGACCAGGTGGTGCTAATTACAGTATGATTTCAAATTGCTTTTTTATCTCTTCGGCAGCCTTCAGGCCTTGCTGTTGCTTCTCCATCCTGAGATCTGGCTCTCCAGATTTACCTGCAGCTGTAATTCTGATGTCTCTATCTTTTTGTGCTGACTTCTTGAGGGCCCAGTCCTGCTCTCACACTGTATTAATTTCTCTCCATCTTAGCTGTCTATTATTATTGCATCAGATCAACTACTCCACCTCTCTGATAGCAAAGTCTTAGTTACTTTCTTATTGCTGGGACAAAATACACCCACAAAGTGAGGGAAGAAAGGGTTGTTTTGGCTTGGTTTGTAGAGTTTTCAGTCCATTGTCTGCCATCAATTTAGTTTCTGATATTCTGAGTGAAGTGTGAGGCAGATGCCTCTGACTGGCAAAGCTGGGTGGTGCGCAAGTGCTCCACGGAGCACTTGGAATGCTGGGGTATAAATACTGTCGTTGTACACTGAGGAAAGAGAGCTTTAGGAACTTGCTCAAGATTTTCACTAAGGAAATAGAGTCATAAATGGAACCCAAGTATTCTGGCTCCAGGCGCTTGTTGAATAACCTGATACTTTGTTTCATCTTTTATATAGTATGAGGCAGGTTCTGCTTCTCCCCCAGGGCTCAAAATGTGGAGGGTTTCCCCAGCGTGGAGCAAGGGCTGTAGCTGGAGAGTCAGGAAGAATGAGAGCTGTGATGCTTGGCAAGTCAGTCATGTCCCTGATGGTCTTTTGCAGTATCTAAGATGAGTAATAAGGACTTCTTCATGGTTGGGTTACATACTCCTATTTGCCATTTCTTGGCATCCTCTTGGAGGCAGTAAGTACTTAGGATTTTCAGGTTCTGTACCAAATAGGGGCTGTTTCTAAGTGACACTTAGGCCGGTACAGTCACTTTTACAATGAGACTATGTTGACTTAATCTAGTCTTTGTGGTTGGGATGTATTTTGGAAAGTGACAGGCTTTTTTGCTGCTGTTTTGCAGTTAGCCAGCAAGTTGAGTCCCTTTGAGAGAGCTGCCAGCCTGCCGTTGTTCGGGGTTAACAAGCGTGCTAGCGAACTTAAAAAGTGCGCCTGTGCTCGGGGTATAGCATTAAGGTACACGTTATGAGACTAAGAGGTTAAAGTCAGTTCCTCGCTCCTCTTAAATGAGAAACCCAAGGTGTTTTTTTTTTTTTTTTTTAAAGGTGGATGTCTTAGTTACTCTTCTCTTGTTGCTGGGACAAATCCCCGACACTCAAAATGAGGGAAGGAAAGGTTTAGTTAGCTCACAGTTACTGGAGGTTTCAGTTCATATTCAGCTGGCTCCAAGGCAGAGAGGCACAGGGCAGAAAACAACCTTCCATGGCGGCAGGCAGGCAAGAGCAAGAGCGCAGGGAGAGGTAGCAGCAGCTCAAGCAGCTAAACTTCTCTTCCTACCTTACATTGAAATGCAAATCATCTGCCCCAGGGGAGGGGCAGCACCTATTTCCACAATAATCAATTGCAAATTCCAGAAGCAGCCCCTTGATAGCATGAGGCTTTGGGGGGACACCTAGACACAAACTATAACAGTGGACCGTAGGAAACAGAGAGATAGAATTTTTGCAAATGGAAAAAGAATCCAGAAATGGAAAGAGGGGGAAAGGAGGGAGGAAGAAGAGGAATAAAAATTATAATAGGTTCAGCATGTGGATCTACCCTCTAAGCTGAATTTAAGTATTGTGTACTGTGAGCACTAGTGCAAAATTTAGAAAAAATCAACTTCAAAGACAGCGTGGTCAGCAAAAATACCAAGAAGGCAGAGCCAAGAAAAAGCAAGATCATTAAAATCAATCCCACTGAGACAAGGGAGCATTTTGTCCTGCTCTAAACCCAATTAGGAATTTTTCCAGATGATTAGGAGCAAACTCCAGGTGCTAAGGGGCAAATGCATGCATGGAATAGTCACTAAAGGAACCGGATAAAGTGACCTCTATTTTATTGGTGTAGTGGGAATCACACCCGGAGCAGAGACTTAACAGTGGTAGTGAGGTGTGTCACATGGAACTGGCATGATGAAGGAGAGCATAAGTGCTGCTAAAGCTCCACCTCTACGTGTGGTGACATCAAGAGGCCAGGTCTGACCAGCCCTGGTGGCACTCTGGGATGCTGAGGCAGGAGAATTGCAAGGTTGAGCCTTGCCAGGGTAACATAGCAACTTTGAGGCCCTTTCTCAAAATAAACATTTTTTTTTTAGTCTACATATTGCTCAGCCTGGGTTCAAAGTGTAGTGTCCTCCAGACTTGTGGAGTTGGTCTGTGGATGGATTTTGGGCTTGTAGGAAAAATAAATTATTTGGGCTTAGGAATGATCTGTCATGACAGATCAGCTTTGCCTATTCTGGAATGTTATGTAAATGTGATCATATGTTATGTATTCTTTTGTGTTTGACTTTTTGGACTCAGCATAATTTTTTCAGGTTATTTATTGGTAACGTGTATCAGTTTGTCATCCTTTTTTTTTTTTAATTTTATTTATTTATTTGTTTGCTTGTTGTGTTTGTTTGTTTGTTTATTTATTCATTTCGTGGCTGGCTCAGCCTACCCTGGTGGTGGCACTGGCGCAGCATGTGGTGCCGGGGATCGAACTGCAGTCCCCGCAGTTGCCTGAGCCCTCCTAAGCAGGCGCTTTAGACCACTGAACCATCTCGCCGGCCCTGTCATCCTTTTTATGGTTGAGGAATATTCCATTTTGGATATGCCACAACTTTATTTTTGGATTGATTGATTTAGAACAGGGTCTCACTATATAGTTTATGTTGCTCTTGAACTCGCAGTACAGCCCAGGCTGGCCACAAACGTACAGTGACCCTGTTGCCTCAGCCTCCTGAGTGCTGGGATTATAGGCATGATAACCATGCTTGTTATTTTTGGTGTTAAATACAGTAAACACCACATAGTGATGTTTTGTTAGAGACAGTAGTCTCATCAGGTTGTATCGCTTCGTTAGCCACTTGCCCACCTCTCTCCGTTTTTGTACGCATACTCTATGATGTTGGAAGGAGAAAACTGCCTGATTCATTTTTCAGTGGTACCTCTGGTAAGCAGCATGCAGGTTTAGTCTGACTATGACACCCCTTGGCCGGAACTTCTTAGTGTTTATTTTCCATTGTGTGTCTTGAGCATCTTCTAGCTGCAAAGGTGTTTTTTTTTTAAAATCATTTATTCATTTATTTATTACAGTTGAGACTTGTAGTGATCCGCCTGTCTCAGCTTTTACAGCACTGGGATTACAGGCCTGTGTCAGCTCAGCGCACCTTGGACAGGGCCTGCAGGCATGTGGACTGGGTATCGAACCCAGGTCTTGTGCTTGCCAGCAGGTGCTTAGACTGCCGAGCTGTCTCCCCAGCCTCTGCAAAGTTTCATCTTAACAAATTTGGGGAATTTGGGGCCATTTTCAAGTATTTTATTCTGTATGATTTTCTTCCTCCTATATTTGTGATAGTTCATTTATATGTATATTGGACCATTTAGCTCATCTGACAGGTCTCTAAATCTTTACTTCAGTCTGCTTCACTGCTCTTACCTTAGATAATTTATTTTGATTTGGCTTTTCTCCAGTTCTTTCCTATTGTCCCTCCCGCTCTTGGCCCCAGTGCTGAGGATGGAGCCCAGGCCTCATAGACCCTAGACAGGCTTCTTTTCCAGAGCTACGTACTTGCGTGAGCTTCTTTTTTTCCACAGAGGCTTTTTTTCACTGAACATGTTTCATTTTATTTAGCTGAAAATAGTAATAGGCTCTTTAAAACTCAGTTTCAACATCTGGTTCTTATACTAGATTGTTTTCCCTTAACGTGTGGGGTGTTTTTTTTTTGTTTTGTTTTGTTTTTTTTAAGATCAGACCAAATTTATTTTATTTTATCTTATTTATTTTTTTATGTTGGGGCTGACGCAGCATATGGTGCCAGGACTCAAACCACGGTCCCTGCTGTTGCCTAAGCTTGCCTGCTTTAGGCCGCTGAGCCATCTCAGCAGCCTCAACATGTTTCTTTTTGTTTTGTTTAATTTTTTTGTTCTTTGTATGTCCAGTAATTTTGGTATGGTTGCGGCCATTGAGATGTGGAACGTTAGATTCTGTTATTTTTCTCCAATAATATTTTTAAAATTTATTTATTTGTTTAGGTTTATATTTATTTATGGTACCAAGGATTGAACTCAGGACCTTGCGCTTGCCAGGCAAGCTCTTATTCTACTGAGCTATCTCCCCAGCTCTCCGATGGTTGTCTTCTTTGTTTTGGCAAATAATGTTTCTGAATTGGGTTTATGTTACAACATGTTGGGCTTCAGTGACGTAAGCTCTTGCCTGCCAAGTGCAAGATCTGAGTTCAATTCCTGGTTCCAAAAAAAAAGTTACAACATGTTTGTTTGTTGGTTTGTTTGTTTGTGTTTTGCAGTGATTCTGTCCCTAGAAGCTATTTCAGACAAGGCCTTTATTCTAGTTGGCACCATTGTTGAAAGTTAGGTGTTTGTGTACGTGCATATGTAACACCATTAGCATCTTTAGAGATTAAAATGGAAAAAAAGGTAGTGGCTTTTCATGATAAGTGGAATAAATTGCTCAGTTTATTTACTTAGAAGTATTTAAAAGTTTTAAGTAGGAAATAATTTATATGATCTTTTACATGTATGAGATTCTCATTTGTAGTCAGACTTTTAAAAGAATCATGGGCTAGAGAAATAGCTTGGCTGTCTAAGTGCCTGCCTGACAACCCAGTACCACATGACATGCCAGCCCTGGAAGCCCAGGTGCACTATGCCTGCTCCAAAACCAGGCGTGGTAGCATGTGCCTGCGTTCCCAGCACTGGGGAGGCTGAGACAGTAGGTGATCCTGAGTGGCACAGTTCCAAATTGGTGGCTAATGAATAGAAACTGGTGATGGGTATGCTCTTGACTGTGTGCTTTATATGATGTAATATTAATGAGTGTCTCATACCCCTCCCCCCCCTTTTTAAGGAGTCCACCATGGCTCAAGAGTCTCCCAAAAATTCAGCAGCAGAAATTCCAGTGACTAGTAATGGAGAAGTTGATGATGCTCATGAACATGGCTTTAATAGGGTAAGAACATTTTTCTTTCTACTAATACAAAGAATCCGAAAAAGCCTTTAAATGTGAATAGGAAAATAATAGGCAAAATTTAATGTGGGAAGATTTTCTTTCTTCTTTTTCTTTCTTTTCTTTTTCTGTCTTTTTGAGACAAAGTCTTGCTGTGCAGTTCAGGCTGGCCTTGAACTCACTTTAGTAGTCCAGGCTGGTCTCAAACTTGCACTGATCCTCCTGCCTCAGCCTCCCAAGTGCTGGGATTACAGGCATGTGCCACCACGCCCTACTGTAGGAATATTTTCTTAAAGTGATTTATTTTTTAGTTTTTGAGACAGGGTTTCACTGTGTAGCCCAGGCTCGCCTCGAACTCAAAGCCATCCTTCTGCCTCAGCCCCCTGAGTGCTGCCATCCACAGCTTTCTTAAAGTGGTTTCTATAGAAATCTGTCACTATTACATGGGATGACAGAGTAGATCATTACAGTTATTTGTCAAGATTAAGTTGAGGGGCTGGGGAGATAGCTCAGGGGCACTAGTGCCTGCCTGGCAACTGCAAGGTCCTGAGTTTGATCCCAAGTTCTGGGAAAAAAAAAAAAAAAAAGATTGAGTTAGGGCCACTAAATCATTAGTTTGTTTGTTTATCTCATTAATAGACCAGAATGCAAAGTATATTTGATGCTTTGGGCATATAATTTTATAAAACCACTTAATTTTATTTGTCACAAGAAAAAAATGTCAAAGGATGGTCTATAATCATTCTTTTCAAAATTGACAGTGTCTAAGCTCTTTCCTGCGTATTATTAGTGTATAATTCCTCTGTAGTTGCCTCTGGTTTTTCTGTTGGCTTTTTAAAGTGTCACACACTTGACTCAAGGAAAAGAAACTCAGGTGTTTTGTTTTTTTTTTAAGGCTGGAGATCGAACCCAGATCTCTGTGTGTGCCAAATACAGGCTCTGCCACTCTGTCACACCTGCCGCCTGTGCCCCAGTGCAGTGCTTTTTGTTGTTCTCCCTGAGTTGAAATTTCATGTAATGCATTTTAATGAGAACACCATGGGTGTGGAGATAATTTGCGTTCAGATTTCTGCTATGCCAGTGTAGCAGTGTAACCTTCAGTGAGTGTTTATTTGATCTTTTTTAAAATTTCAATCATAAGACTATTTACTTTCTTGAGGATGTTAATATTAAGTAATAGAGTCTTAGAAATGATAATTATAGTTATTTCTGGAGATATTTACATAAAATATCCTATTTAATGGTATTTAGTGTGACTTTATAACTTGAGTATATACTTTTCATATTAATGAAAATAATGGTTGAAAGGTTCTAGTTATTTTATGGTAAGACTCCTTGCATCGTATATTTAAGAATAAAGTCCTTTAGTTTAACAAGTGTCCTAGTTTAGAATTTCTCTGTCTCACACTGTTGACGCTTGAGCTGGATGGTTCTTTGCTGTGGGATTGGGCTGTGCATGGTAGGCTGCTTAGCCCGGAGCCTCTTCTGCTGGGTGCAGAAGCACCCTCCAGCAGTGGAAGGGAGAATGCCTTTTGATGTTGCCAAGTGTAGCTCAGGGTAGGGAGGCATTCACATGGTTAGAAACCAGTTTTAAAATAATCTGTTTAGTTGGTATTGGAGAAGTCCATTGAATTTTATTCATTATCTTTTTTTTTTATCTCAAGAGTCTTGAAAACTATTGTGTCTTCAGGCTTTAAGTTTATGTCTTAGTCTATTTCCTGTTGCTATAATGGAATATCTGAGATATGGATAATGTATAACGAAAGGAGTTTTATTCACAGTTTTGAAGGCAGGGAAGTTCAAGGTCAGGCAGCTACCTGGAACGCCAAAACGGGCTGCAGGTAGTCTTGGGAAAGTCACTGCCACATTCTGTCTGTTCTTTTCCTCGCTGCTCTTTGTTACTGGAGAAGAGTTGTTACACAGCACAGATGTGAAGCGCACAGCTCAGTGGAACCTTCGCCCAGATGCAGGTGGAGACCGTCCCCAGGTGCCTACAGCTCCCTCGTGCCCCTCCCTGCCCACAGTGACCACCATTAATCTGCTTCTGTACTTTACCCAAGTTGAACCGCCAGGTCGTGACGGTTTCACCAGTCGTTGAAGAGCTAGTTGACAATTTTACCAGGAATAAATGAGACTTCTCGAATTTTACGTTTTAATTTGAGCTGCTGATGGTATAATAGTATCTGTTATCCCATAGTGGATATTTTTGTCAGTTGTTTTTAGAATCAGGGTCTCCTATGTAATTGTGTAGACCAGGAAGTCCTCAGCCTCTTGGGTGCTAGGATTACACATGTGCATCCCACTCCTGTTTCCATTATTGTTTGCTATGATTTTCCCTGTGACTAAGGTTGTTGAGCACATTTTCATATTTTTATTGGCTATCAGGATATTGTGTTTTATGAGGTAGCTTGGTAGGTCACTTGGCCACATCCTATGGAGCGTGTGCCTTTTTCTAATTCACTTGTGAAAGTTCTTTGTATATTTTGAGTTTGAGTCATGCGTTTGGACATAGAACAAATAATTCTTCTAGCTCATGTTTTGTACTATTAGTAATCTTTAGTGAACAAAAATTATTAATTTAATAAAGTCCAGTTTACCAATATTTTCTTCTGCGGTGACTTCTGTGTGTCTGAAATCTTTGCTACACAGTACATACACTCTGCTCTAAAGTTTTGTTTTGCTTCTCATACTTAGTTCTGTGGTTAATGCTGAATCAGTATTTATATACAGTGCGAAGAAGGGATCATCATTGGTTTCTCTCACATGAATGAGATCACCAGTGTTTATTGTAAAGACTGCTTTTCTCTGTCATGTACGAAAATGAAATTGACCATGGCGTAGTGGTATATGCCTGTCGTCCCAGCAGCCTGGGTGGCTTAGGCAGGAGGCTCACAAGTTTAAACCTAGGCTGAGCAGTTTATTGACTTAGTGAACTAAAATTCTGTCGCAAAAAAATAAGAACAGCAACAACAATAGTATATTATGTACTTGAAATTTCCCAAGAGAGTAAGTCTAGGTATTCTAACCACACACACAAATGACCACAATGTGAGGTCATGTGCTCATTAGCTTGATTGTACTTATTTCACACTATTAAAAAATAAAAGAAAACCACAGCTGGGTATGGTGGCACATACATGTGACCCCAGCTCTCGAGACTGAGACAGGAGGATCACTCTCCATTTGAGGTCAGCCTAGGCTATACAGTGAGTTCAAGATCAGCTTGAGTTACATAGCAAGACCCTGTCTTTAAAAAAAAAAACCATATTGTACACCTTACAGTTACATACAGCTTTGTCAGTTGTGCTTCTGAACTCAGAGGGAGGAGAAAAAGATCATTACTTCTTCACTAGGGGTTTTGCTGTTAATCTAGTCGTTGATTATGTGTGTGTGTGCATCTGTTTCTGGACTCTGCTTGGTTTCTTAGTCTTTTTTCCTCGCCTCACGTGTTATATTACTACAGTAATAAAGACTGGGGCAAATGTCAGCTCCAGCCTGATACTTGGTAACTAATTTCCCTACCTTTGTTCTTTGTCGAGGTTTACTTTGTGGCCTAAGCCAAAGTATGAGTCTTTAGTTGACTGTGCCTTTGCCTTTAACTAGTTTTGAAAAAGTTCTTTGCCTGCCTAACTCAAAACCAGTATCTCTACTTTCAAGAGTTACTCATTGGTTCATGCCAAATTCTCCTTTTGGAAATTCCCCTGCGGAGTTGTTTGGTTTGTATTGGGAGGTACAAAAAGAAGAAATGAGTTGTCCTGCGGGCTGGGCACTTGAGGGGCCAGGAGCAGCAGGCAGCGTGTTCCCCACATCTCCAGAAAGATGCATACAGTTGTTAAATGCATTCATGCTGCTCTCGTTCGAAGCATGCCATTGTGAGTGTATTTATTTATTTGTTTATTTATTTTGGGGGGGCAGGACCCAGGGTTCAAACTCATGACCTTGCACTTGCCAGGCAGGCACTTGTGCCATAGAGCTATCTCCCCAGCCCCTGTGAGAGTATTTAATATCCTTTCATTCAAATCTAACTTGGCTATATGATTCCTTCCTTACCAAGAGAAAACAATATTTTTTTAAAATTTATTTATTTTTTAAACTACTTACATGAGAATTTTATTTATATACACACAAACAAAAAACTCAGAATTGTCTCTAAGCATATGAACTAAAACATGAGTTCTGATTTGGACCATGGACAGTTCCCCCAAACATTTAGAGAAGCAGAGGAAATGTATCAGGCCACCAAATGCTCCTTTTTGTCACAAAGGAAGCAACTAAAAAAGCTTTATTTCTTCAAAGTAACCAGTGCTATAGATGCAAAACAAAACCCTAAAAACAACTCCCCCAAATACTACTTTCAAAACTGACATATTAAACTTGATTTTCATTAGAATCTTTTTTTTTTTTTCCACACTAGTCAGTCAAACCAAGACCCATGTTACATGTATGATGTAAGTTACTGAGCTTCATCTTCTGGTCAAGAATGCCAGGTTAGTCTCTCTTCATAAAAAGCAGTTACAGTTTGTGGACATTTCATGTTTGCCTCTTTTGCCAGCACCAAGTCACCCTCCTCTGAATCTTTCCATTTCATGAGAAACATCAATTCTCCACTACTATCTGTGGCACCAATTATTCGCTCAGGATCAAGACCTCTAGCAAAACTTCTCGGCTTGTCAGCAGCAACTGTTTTTCTTTGACTTGCTGTCATCAGATTCACTGTCAAGATAAAGATTTTCTTTTTGCACCATCTTTTTCTTTACCAGCTTTTTGTGAATTAAGAAAGGCTTCAATTAACTCTGGACAATCTACATTTTCTTCGGGTTCCAGTGTATTATCAGCATCTGTAAATCCCTCCCACTTCGAAAAATGGTCCACCTTCCCCTTCGCTGCAAATCGGTCCAGTCCTTTCTCTACCACAACTCCTCAGCTTCTGCTTCCTAACTGTTTTACTTTTTCCATTTTGTTTCTTTCCCATTTTTGCAGTGTAGTTTTGCTGGAGGCCATTTTTTACTGCAGACTTGAAGAGCTATTATTTACCACTTCAGATGCTGGGTCATGGGTCCGCAGTCTCAGCCCCCGCAGGTGGGGGTAGGGAGGGCACTCTTTTTTCCTAAACTTAAAAAAAAATTTTTTTTAGATGTATTTAGTACAGGCTCTACAGGGTCTCACTACGTAGATTGGACTCGTAGTGATCCTCCTGTTTTCAGGCTCGCAAGCAGTATTTTAAAACCATCTTTTGGCTGTTTTGCATATACTACACTCAAGATCCATTAGACATATGTTAGCTCATTTTTCTCCTTTTATTTTCCTGAGCAATAAGCAATATATTGTTTAACCGCAAGTCCAATTTTGTTTCAATAAGATAAAATTTCAGAGAAAATGCACGTTACATGTATCAGTTAGCACTACAGTGTAGCCTATTATGGACTGTCTAGTACAGTAATCTTATATGTAAAACTGGATTATAATTTATATTTGAGGGTTAAAATTTCATGTTTTGTATCTGGTGCAGACTGTATAACACAATTCAAAATGTGTTAAGTCTTACATAAAATCCAGCTGCTAGTTTAAATGCAGTTGCCATACCTTGGCTGGCCAGCTGGTGTCACTGTGACCCAGGCAATGAGGTCGTATTTTTGCTGATTTGCCGTTGCAGATACCTGCGTTTTCATTTGTATTCCTTTCTTAGTCGGACCCGAGGGAGGCCCTGCTTAAGCTCATACCCAACAATCATGTTTGTATAGAGATGCCACTGCCTCGTGTATGACTGTCTCCAGATTTGTTCAGTGTTTCTGAGACAAGATCTCACTCAGTAAACCAGGAGCCCTTGAGACCCATAGTGTAGCCTAGGCCGGCCTCTGCCTCCTGCACTTCTCCTGCCTCAGCCCCGCTGGTTCTGCGATTCCAGCTGTGCACTAGTGCACCCTGCCGTCTTCTTTCAAAGATGTTATCACCTGCTAGATGAGGAGAGGAGATGACAATCTTGATATTAGCGTTTGTTTTCCTTTTGTAGTAATGTTAAAGTTTGTTTTCTAGAGTAAAAACATTTCTGTGTCTACATAAAAAATAATTTTTGTATTTTAAGGATTTAAAAAGTTTTGTCTGTGCTGGCTCTGCCCCTGGGGCGCACTGAGACAGCACTTGAGACTGGGTGGGGTGGCACGTGCCCGTAATCCCAGCTCTTGGGAGGCTGTAAACAGGCGGATCACTATGAGCCTGATCTAGCAGTGAGACCCTCAACACCTTGTAGACCCTTCCCTAAAATACAAAAAAAAAAAGTTTAATCTTCAAAGAATTCAAACTACTATTTGATTTATAAGCCACATATTACGTATAATGAATGTGGTTATGGTGCTTGTTAAAGTATTAAATCAGAAATTTTCAACAGAAGCAAATGCTAACTCTGCATGGTTGAAATTTCTTGTGATTTGAATTATAGTTGTCAGATTCAGAGAACGTACTTCATTAGATATAGCTGAAATGAAACATTTCCTGTGGAAAGCCCAAAACAAAAATCCGTAACTTAGGGGTTTTCCATCTGCAAATCATGTCTCTAGAAAAATATACTCACACACAAAACGACCAGATTTTGTGCTGAAATTTAGGGAGTGTAGAGTTCCCTGAAGGCTTTCATCAGGCTCTAGCTTCCTTGGTCTCCAGAGCCCTCAGCTGAGGCTCAAGGAAGGTCACAGGATCCTAGTGCAGCAGGAGTGCCTAGGGCCTGCAGCTGGAGAGTTCCAGAGCTGCGCCAGGAGCTCGTGTGACTTCCCTGGGGCAGGACTTCTCTCAGTCATCACCTTGTAGTCAGGCCTGCCGAAGGTGCTTGGCATATGGCAGCTAGAGGCTTTTAATAAATGTTTGGGGAGTGAATTAGCGTCCCTCATGCTAGAGCTCAGGCTAGAAGAAAGATTTCTACACTTCTGTGGGAAAAAAGAAAGAGATCTTGTAGTATTAGGGGTTTGGTTTGGTTAGTCCTTCACAGTGAGCTACTTCCTCAGCTGCCCCTTTTTTGTGGGGGAGGGGTGCAGAGGCAAGGTCTTGCTGTGTAGCCCAGGCTGGTCGTGAACTCAATGTAGTTCTCTTGCCTCAGCCTCCCCAGTGCTGGGAGTACAGATGTGCGTGACCACGCCCAGATATTCTTTTATTTTGAGACAGGTTCTTTCCCAGACTGAGCTCAAACTTGGGATCCTTTTGCCTCCACCTGGCCCATTATGCCCAGCTGATTTCAGATTTAATACCTGCTGTGTCCTTAATTTCCCTGCATTAGTTGTCTTTTTATTTACAGTTTATCATTCGTCATCATCTCTTCTGTGTATACTA
>PVKN010013986.1:0-19527 GCA_004027915.1 Capromys pilorides | reverse complement strand
TATATATATATATATATATATATATATATGAATATTATTAGGTTTTAGTCAATAATCAGCTCACTCCAAGTCAGGGTAGCATGACAGGGGCAACAGTTCAAGGTGGCAAAAGAAAACAAAAATGAATGGCAGGGGGAGCAAGCCTCTTTTTCTTACTGTAAATAGGCACTCACCCTCTGGGAGGGATGTAACATTACCATCATCTCCATGCCCTCCTCTTTTTATTTATTTTTTTATATTTTAGGGAAGGTTCTACAGAATGTTCAGGGTCTCACTACTAGATCGGACTTGTAGTGATCCACCTGCTTACAGCCTCCCAAGAGCTGGGATTACAGGTGTACACCACCACACCCAGTCTCAATTGTTGTCTCACTGCACCCCAGGGGCGGGGCTGGCACAGCTGGCCTGGGGATCCCCCACCCCTATGCCTGCTTGCAGGCACTTTAATCAGCTGAGCAATCTGCTGCTCTTCCATGCCCTCCTCTTGTACTGGACGGGGATGTTAACGAAGTGAGGACCTTGGCCCCCTGCTGAGTCTCTCAATTAAATTTCTAAATTTCTCAAGTTGATACAATTCATGAACTATTACAAACTACCATATGATCTAGCAATTCCACTTCTGGCTATATATCCAAAGGAACAAAATTCATATATCAGAGGTCTCTACTGCCCTGTTTGTTGCAACAGCATTATACACAACAGTTAAGATATGAAATTAATCTAAATGCCTATCAGAATATTAATGGAGAAAACAATATATATATTAGCCTCAACAAAGGAAATCCTGCCACTTGTAATATGAATAAATTTGGAGGATATTATGCAAGGAGAATAAATCAATCATAAAACAAATGAAGAAAAGCAAACAAATTTTTTTCATTGTCCAGGCTGGTCTTAAACTCCTGGGCTCAAATCATCCTCTGGGCTCAGCCACTACCAGCTGGGCATGTGTTAGTGGATACCACTACACCCAGTTAAGCCAACATTGTTTTAAAGGCTCTCCAAGTGATAGCAATATATACCTAGGGTTGAGGATTACTGTCATTGTTTACTAATCAGATCACCTCCCTGTTATAAATTAGTTGTTGATTGAAGAAACACAAATGAAGTTGGAGGGGTCAGGGAGATACCTCAGTAGAACAAGTATTTGCCTGGCAAGCACAAGGTCCTGAGTTCAATACCCAGTACTGAGGGCTGGTGAGATAGCTCAGCAGTCTAAAGGGCCGGCTTAGGCAAGCTTAGGCAACTGCAGAGACCACGGTTCGATCCCAAGCACCACATGCTGTGCCAGCCCCACCTCCAGGGCAGGCTGAGCCAGCAATAATAATAATAATAATAATAATAATAATAATAATAATAATAATAATAATAAATACCCAGTACCACACAAACAAAAAAACAAACAACATGACAAATGAAGCTGGACATGGTGGCACATGTCTGTAATTCCAGCACATGTGAGGCTGAGGCAGCAGAATCACTCAAAATTTGAAGCCAGCCTGGGCTACACACTGAGATCAAAGCTAGCCAGAGCTGTAGTTCAGTGAAGTACTCTGTCTCAAAAACAAACAAACAAAACAAAAAAGCAATATGGCAGTCTCATTAGACCTTCTGACAAATTATTTCCTATAATCATATGACCTTATAGCTTCCCAAATAGGTTTCATCGATTTGGATAATAGAGACAACTAGAAGGCCTGTAGCAGAAACTTTGAATGACACTGCTTAGGTGGATGATGACTGAAGATTGAGTCTGATGTGAACCTTCCATAGAGCCTCTTCATGCTTCTTCCTTTATATAAGAGTTACAGTTTAGGGCTGGGGAGATAGTTCAGTAGAATAACTTTACCTTGCAAGCACAAGGTCCTGCGTTCAATCTGCGGTACCGCAAAAAATAAAAGTTACAATTTATTTGTTGGATATTGTGCCAGTTAGTTTGCTAGTGCTCTACAATGTCATTTAATTGTCACATGCTTCAAAGCAAGTATAATTGTTATTTCCTTTCTAAACTCTTTGCATAGCGTAAGAATTGCTTTTGGGCCATGGATATAGCTCCTCAGTCTATGGACTTGCGTTAGGAAAGTGCAAGGACCCAGGTTCCATCTCAGGTACCACATGCCACTTCAGGCACACCCTGGGCACTCCCAGCTGGCCATCAAGACTAGGCATGATGGTGCATGCCTGTAATCCTGGTGCTGCGGAACCTGAAATAGGAGGATCCCTACAAGTCCAATCTGTATAGTACCAAATACATAAAGTAATACCAAATACATAAAATAATAATAATTACTTTGTTCTAGTGCCTAGCTTTGTTTTTGTCATGTCATAGATATTATACAAACCTGTTAATACATTAACAAGTTCTTATTTCACAGATACAGTAAGGACTAAAGAGATTGAGCCATTTGGTTAAATAGTGATGGCACACATCTGTAATCCTAGCACCCAGGAGGCACACCAGGCATTCTAAGTCAGCCTGGGCTATGTAGCGATTTTAAGGCTAGGTTGAACAACACAGTGAAACCTATCTCAAAAAAAATAAGTAAAATTATACAGCTAACAGAAGGTTGGACTGGCATTGGAGCCTACATCTTTGTTCCAAACTGTAGCGGTTGATATATTGTGTCAACTTGGCAGGATGCCTGGTGGTTAATACACTTTATCAATTTGGCTGCATTGCCTGGCTATTTCACACTGTGAGCTATCAGGGCCCTGCCCCAGAATAACTCAGCTTGGACTTTATCTCCTGGCTTCCAGCACAGACTTGTCAGCCTCCAGATTGGACCCTTCAGTTTTCCATAGCAGATTCTTCTGTCTTCCATTGCAGACACAATGGCTGACCATTAGAGTCTGTTAGGAACTGGTAGAAACTGGAAAAGACCTTTAGAGACCGTTAGGGATGGAACACTGCAGTGAGTACAAAAGCCTTGGGACTGAATCCTTCAGTGGGCAGTGTGAAGATGCTCTCAGTACACTTCCCCATCTGACTCTGGGACTGGCATATATTGTAATATATCTATTCCTTGTATTATATCTGTTCCTCTAGTAAAACCCCAACTAGAAAAGAATATGGTACCAGGAGCGGGGTTAGAGAAATAGAGGTTAGTGATGGCACTTTTTAATGGCCTTAAGTGTTCCTGGAATTGACTACGAGATTTGATGAGACCTAAAGGCACCATGGTTTCTTCTGATATTAAGGAGCATATTGATACTCCTTGGCATGAAGTTTTTAACCTAACATGCCATATAGACCCATTTGATTACCCTAATTCACCACTTGTGAGGTCTCAGGAATTTAGAGATTCCATGCTGAAAAGTTTTGAATCTCTTGGGCAAAGTAAGGAATATAGTGATGCTGGCTGTTTTGTCTTAGCCTCATTGGACAAACTTTTGAATGAAAATATGGAGCTTGAAGACACCATTTCCTGCCTCCAGATTCAGATAAAAAATTTAAAGGTTTCTAAGTGTGTCCTGACAGATAATCTCTCTTTTAGCCATAAGGCTGAGGTTGCAGAGACCCAAATGTAGTTGCTCATAATTCAACTGGCTGAACTGCAACGCAAATTAAATGCTCAGCCTTGAAGGGTGTCTGAAGGAAAAATGAGGGCACTGATTGGAAAAGAATGGGATTCCATGAATTGGAATGGAGATGTGTGGGAGGATCCTGAGGAGGCTGAGGATGTTGAGTTTTTAGATGCTAATGAGATCATTTTGCCTGGGGAAGAGATTTCATCACCCACTATGGCAGAGGGAACACTGCCTTTACCCTCTGCCATGTTAGTGTCTCCTAAATATCTGGAGAAAACAATCCTGCATGGAATGAACAGAATACTGGTGGGACTCCTCTGGACCCACCCTCACCACCCAAATTTGCCTCTAGGCCCATAACCAGGCTTCAATCACAGAAGTCACCTAAAGGTGAAGTATATAAAGTGATCCATGAGGAGATCCATTATTCTCCCAAAGACCTTCTTGAGTTTTCTAACTCTTACAAGCAGAGGCCTAATGAGCAAGCATGGGAATGGATTTTATGAGTGTGGGATAATGGTGGAAAAAACATACACCTGGATCAGGCTGAGTTTGTACTCAGCCCACTAAGTAGAGACTCTGAATTTAATGTTGTGGCTCATGGAGTAAAGAAAGGTGTTAATAGTCTATTTGGCTGGCTGGCAGAAGTGTGGCTCAAAAGATGGCCCACAGTGAATGACTTAGAGATGCCTGATCTTGTAAGTTTACTGTAGATGAAGAGATCCAGAGGCTTAGAGAAATGGGAATGCTGGAGTGGATCTGTCGTGTTAAACCTAATCCTCCACATTTAGAAGATCCTGAAAACATGCCCTTCACTAACACCTCGAGAAACAGATTTGTTAGGGGGAGCACCAGCATCCCTGAGGAGCCCTGTCATTGCTCTTCTCTGTATGCCAGACCTTACGGTGGGGACAGCAATTACTCAATTAGGAAATTTAAGGGCCATAGCTTGATTGGATCCTGAAGTAGCAGAGGTCAAGTGGCAGCAGTTAATCACCATGGACAGCAGAAGCAGAACAATGACCAGAATAATCTGACAGGCATAGACCTATGATGTTAGCTGATTAGCCACCGTGTTCCCAAAAGTGAAATAGATGGGAGACTTACAAAAGTTTTGTTAGATTTATTTATTTATTTTTAATTGAAGCATTTTTTTAATTCACAAAAAGCTGGTAAAGGAAAAGATGGTACAAAAAGAAAATCTTTATCTGACATTGAATCTGATGATGGCAAGCCAAAGAAAAAAAAGAGATGCTGCAGACAAATCTAGAGGTTTTGCTAGAGGTCTTGATCCTGAATGAATAATTGGTGTCACAGATCAGAGAGGAGAATTCATGTTTCTCATGAAATGAAAAGATTCAGATGAGGCTGACTTGGTGCTGGCAAAAGAGGCAAATACGAAATGTCTTCAAATCGTAATTGCTTTTTAAAAATTTTTTAAATTTTTAATAGGAAATAACAATATGATAGTTTCAAAACATATTAGTAGTGCATTCATAATAATTGATACATTGAATTTTGTTGTCCTCATAGTAGTTATACAGAGCACAGTGTGTAGACATGATAAATTTTCCCATCTATATTAGTAGGGGAAGAAAAAAAGAAAAACAACAACAACAACAACAACAAAAATTTTATCTTCTCTTTGTACAAAGAGAAAGTAGTTGTATATATAGTGTAACGTTCCATAATTGTAGTGGGATACCGGTGAAACTGGCAATGTTGGAGGCTGTTGGTATAAGCCTCTTACAGCTCATCATACTGATCTAGCTCTGTGTTCTATGTCTCGTAATTAAGCTTCTCTGCTGGGTGATCGAGGGCAAGTTAAGGCCCGACCTGTATAATAGATCATTCATCTTTTGTATCTTCCAGGGTCAAGTCCCCTCAGGATTAACTTTGGAACCATGTACAGTGCTTTGTAGAGATGTTGCCAGTGTCATATAAACAAAAGAATTTAGAGGCAAAAGAACAGAGACCTACTTCAAACCATGGTAATAAGCAATCCCAGCCCCTCAACCAATTCCCAGACTTGAGCCAGTTTACAGACCCCGAACCACCATCCGTGGGCTTACAGAATGTCTTATCTACCACCATGGAATTCCACCCAGCATTGCTTCTGACCAAGGAACACATTTTACAGCCAAAAAGGTGCAGCAGTGGGCTCATGATCATGGAATTCACTGGTCTTACCATATACCTCATTATCCAGAAGCAGCTGGATGGATAGAATGATGGACTGGCCTTTTGAAGATGCAGTTACAATGCCAGCTAGGTGGCAATAGTTTGCAGGGCTGGGGTAAGATACTTCAACAGACTGTACATGCTTTGAATCAGCGCCCTCGGTATGGTACCATGTCTCCCATAGCCAGGATTCATGGGCCTAGGAATCAAGGGGTGGGAGTAGATATGGTACCACTCACCATTACCCCTAGTGATCCACTAGCAAAATTTTTGTTTCCTATCCCCACAACGTTATGCTCTGCTGGACTAGAAGTCCTAGGCCCAGAGTGGGAACGGCTTGTACCAGGAAGCACAGCAATGATACCATTGAACTGGAAGCTAAGATTTCCCCCTGGTCACTTTGGACTCCTCTTGCCTTTGAGGAAACCAGCTAAAGAAGGAATCACAGTGTTGTCAGGGGTGATTGACACAGACTATCAAGGGGAAATTGGATTACACAAACTAAACACTGTAAACCACTGTTCTCCATCATCTATTACCTGTTTTCCAGGCTCTGACCTCTGTCATCTCTGTTCTTTCTATGGTGTACATCCAGTGTAAAGTTTCTCCCAGACTACATGCGCACATTAGGATTCTTATGCTTAAATAAAGACACTTAATTTCAACAACTTTAAGCAAGAGGGAAATTTAGAAGGGCTTTACAAAATGTAGAGATGATTACAAAAAACTGGTAATTATGCACATAAAATAATTCCTGAGAATCAGATATAATGGCCCGAGCCTATGATCACAGTGGCTAAGAAGCTGACACAGGTGAATCCTAAATTTGTCCGCAGCCTATTTAACATACCAAGCCCTTGTCTCAAAATAGAAAAAGAATTAAAAAGGGCTGGGGATGTGATTCATTGCAGGGCCTAGGTTCAATCCTCAGGAGTACAGATAAACAAACAAACAAACAAAAAACTCAATGAAAGCAAAACCCAAAGAGCAAAACTCACAGGAAGCCAATTTTGGTGGTGCACACCCATAGTCCCAGCACGTGAGGATCTGAGAAGACCATAAATATCATAACTAGCTCAAGGTGGTCAGCCTGAACTACACAGACCCTGTGAGGTAGAGGGGGAGTAGGAAAGGGAAAGGGAAAGAAAAATTGAGGGAAGGGAAAGAAAAAGAAAATGTGATAGTTAATTCATGAATATATTTCATTAACCAGTCTATACTTTGGACCTTGGATGTGCCCTACAAGTATAGTGGTTCTTAAATGTGAGGGAACATTATAATCACATTGAGGGCTGAGACCTGCAAAATCTCTAAGTATGTATGCTCCTTCCAAACCTCTTATAGGAGACTTGACCAAACTAGCACAGCTTCTACCAGCCTAAGGTGAAATCACTCTCAAGACCCAGCCCACTCTAGGCCTCATTTCAGGAAAATCTTAAGACTGTGAAAAGAATTTACAGTTTGTTCTAGCTCACAACTGACAACTGGCCTAGGCCTCTCTTTCTTAGGGCATTTTAGTAAATGAGCTTAGAACTGTGGATCCTTCCTCTGCCCCTTTGAAATGTGTATATCTCTCCTACAACTCAGGAGTATCTTTCTCAAGAAGCCTTAGGGCATCCTTAGAAATGTAATCACCAAGAAGGGCAGGGCAGGCCTCTGTCTCCCAGTCTTTGAAATCAAGATAGAAATCTAACTTTAGTAATTCCCTGCCTTCATACACAGCTAAACCTCATTTACACAGACCAGTCCTGAAATTTTTACTTTATTGACATTACTGAGTTCCCATTTTCTCCTTTTCTTCCTTCCCTTCATTCTCTCCTTAAAATACCTCTGTTCAAATCAGAATAAAGCTCAGTTTCCCCCTACTATCAGATGAATCTGTTTTCACTGATTTAACTTAAATCTAGTTTTATATTTGACATTACTTAAACCACATATTTCAGGCTTGCCTCACAATGTTTCTGATCCTGGAGGTCTGGGGTTACAATGAATGGGCCTGATATAGTCCAGGTTCTTGTGCAAGACAAGGAAAGTACTGCCAAGTGTACACCCCAAAGTAAGTAGCTGTTTATTGAAGATCATAGATGGTAGCGGCAGGAAAGGGAGAAGGGCAGAGGGAAAGAGGAGAAGAGGAACTTCTCATAACTCAACCTTCCACTATTTAAAGGATTAGACTCCTCTGACTCCAGGTGTCTCCCATTCCTTCTCTCACAGCGCCATTGCCACCTGGCACATGGAAACCTCCTAAATTTAAACATGGTTAATCATTTGGATGTTGTTGTGTTTACAGTTGAATGAAGGAAAGGAATGGCTCACTCAATTTCCCTGTTTCTTACTAGGTGAGAGCTCAGAATTTCCATTTGTAATAATTCACAGGTGGTCTTGATGTGCGGTTCAGGAACATACTTGAGAATCACTACTCTGGCTAATAAATTATGGTATCAATTCACTAGATTTGATTTTCAGTGACAATAATATCTGTAAAACCTTAGGGCCAGCCTGATAGCTCAATGGACTAAACTGCTTGCTTAGGCAGAGTGCAGCGGCCGGGGTTCAATCCCAGGCATGCTATGCTGCTGTCTGAGAATGGGCATGGTTGTGCTCACCTGTAATTCCAACACTTGGGAGGCTGTAAACAGGAGAATCACTATGAGTCCGATCTACGTAGTGAGACCCTGTAGACCTTGTAGACCCTGCCCTAAAGACAGAAAAGAAAAATTGTGCCCATTTGTTTCATTGGGGGTTAGCTTAGAATGTTAATAACAAGCACCAAAAATCTTGTTGAGTTAGACTTATCTTGGGTTTTGCTTCTTTATTTATTTGAGATATATCTTCCTATGTAGCCCAGGCTGGCCTTGAACTGGCTAAACTGCTTCAGCCTTCGAGTTCTGGGACTATAGACATACAGTACTATAATCACTGTTACTAAATCCATTTGCTTGAAAATTCATGAAAACATAAAGGGCATAGTAAAAGAAATCCTTATTCAAATCTAGCACCAAAAGAGATGGAGAGGCCTCATGTTGCTACAAGTCACCATCTCACTGTGTCCCGGTATGTTAAGGCCCTTTTATGGTAAAGAAGAGAGAGAAGATATACTGGAAGAAAATAGACAGTTACACCTATTTTTGTGTGGTGGTGGTGGTGGTTTGAAGATTGAAATAAAAATTTTGATACAGAGTCTACCTAAATCCCTAGATTACCTAGGCTGTGAACTTACAGTCCTCCTGCCTCAACTTCCTAAGGTGCTGCAATGATAGTTATTGCCACTGTGTGCAGCTGAACTCCAATATATCTCTCCAGCCCTATTCTGTTCTCTCTTTTCCTTGTGGAAAAGGAATCAGACTTAGCATCTTCATATTCTGCCCACTTATATGGATTGAAGAGAGGATGGGATCACAGTTAAACACTTGGCCTGAGGAAATTTGGTCTGGGGCTTGCTCTAATGGAAGAAAATCTAACTTTTGAAGTTCTATTTTATGGCCAGACCGGAAGTGGTGGCACATTCCTGTAATCCCAGCACTCTAGAGGCTGAGGCATGAGGATCACTAGGAGTCCCAGGCCTGCCAGACCTAGATAGTGAGACTCTATCTCTCAAAAAGCAAAACAATAATAATAAATAAAAAAATAAAGTTCCATTTTGCTCTTCCCATTACACTACCATCCTTAGCTTGGTTTTTTTTTTTTTTTAATGTGTGTGTGTGTGTGTGTGTGTGTGTGTGTGTGTTTTCTGTGCTGAGGATCAAACCCAAGGCCTTTCACTTGCTAGGTAAATACTCTACCATTGAGTTACCCCCAGCTCAAATTAGGCTCTTTGACTTCAGCTTTGCTGCAGGAAATAGCTTAAGTCATCCTGTTGTAGCTTCTAATTTCTTTGCACTCAGTACCTATGCTTTGCTCATTCTCCCTGGCATTATATTTAAGGTCCTGGATCAGAGCTCCAACAGGACATAACATGCTGAATTCAACCCTGTTCTATGGGATTCTTATACCATACATTCCAGTTGAATGATTGCACAGGAGAACCACATCACATTGGAAAGCAAGGAGTATTTGGGAGGCATGTACAGGTAACCTCATAAGTCCCCATTTTCTAATCAGTGAAATCTTTGATGTGGGACTACAAGTTCTACTCCAAAGAAGGTCCATGAATTTTCAATATCCTCAGTAACTGCTGATTCCTACTCCCCACAGTGGGCAATGAACTCACAGATTTTGCCCTGAGCTACATCCCCAGCCCTTTTTTATTTTTAACTTTGAGACAGGTTCTTGCTACATTACCAGGATGGGCTTGAATGTGCAGTCTCCCTGCATTGGCCTCTCAAAGTGCAGGGATTACATCTATGCCACCATGACCTGCTCACAACTTTCAAATGAAATCTTTACCAAATTTTTGTCAGGACATACTAGTTCTCACTTCTAGGAATATGAAACTTACTGAGGCAATTTTTTAGTGATCATCATCTGTGCCCATTTTTTTGAGCCTATGATCACAAGTGCCTTGGTTTATTTTTATGGTCATTTGATTCATTTGTGATTATCTTAATCTTGATTTGGTAAAATGGTTAATGTTGGGGTATAGATCTTCTACATGAAGTTATTGTACTTCTTGGTGAAAACTCAAACAAATGAAGTAAATAACAACTGGTAGTACTGACACGGATATAAACTTCCTTGTGGAAGTGTCAACATTCCTAGCGGATGTAAACAACCTTTTAAACACTTACAGTGGCTAGATGGACATGGTGACACATGCCAGTTAATTCCAGTATCGTGGAGGCTGAGGATCACAGAGTTTGAGGCCAGTCTAAGCTACATAGTGAATTCAAGAGCAACCTGAAGTACAAAGAGAGACTATGTCTCAATCCCACCCCTCAATAAAAATAAATAAAAAGCTAGCCGTATTCTTTATTCCAATAAAGGTAAAGTTCTTTTTCCCCCCGGGGAATTTCAGAAATTCGATTAACCCATTATTTCCTTTCCCATGGTGCATCATTGCTTCCCCCAAAACTCCTTCCTGGGAATGGCAGTAAATAGATTGAGGCAAGTCAGTGTCATGCAAAAAGCTGGAGCGCAAATCTTAAACACATTTTTAACTCCCGCCTCTTATGAACCTCGTGAACTGCAAGGCCCAACTGGAGTGGTAGTCACTTTGCCTTGCTTGCATCCTGAGGCTGTAAGGGGAAAGACTACAACTCCCAGGATGCCTATCCACCCCGCCCCATTCCCCCTCTCCAGCTCCCAGCTAGAAATCGTGTATCACAGAGAAGAGGCAACATGGCTCCTGGAGGTGGGAGGAACAGCCTTCACCCTCTTTGAAGCGGTGAAGAGCCGCAGGAGAGAAGACGAAAAGCGATTAGAGCTCGATATCGCTTTTGACCTTCCGACCTCTCCTAAACCCGGTCTGCCTCACCCCTCCTCTCCACTCATATCTAATCTGTGGTCTCCCCTCCCCACCCTCGTTCCCTTGCTCCCACACCCCTCCCCTCGGGAATCGTTTTCCCGCCCCCCTCGCCCCCTGTGGAGTGCGCACGCGTCCTCCCCCAGCTTCGTGCCCGGATCGCCACCTGACCTGCTGGCGTAGTCGCTCTCGTCTGCCCGCTGAAGAAGCATGGGCGTTCAGGGCTTCCAAGAGTTCCTGGAGAAGCGCTGTCCTGGGGCCGTGGTACCCGTGGACCTCCTCAAACTCGCGCGCACTGTCTCGCGCCAGCAGCAGCAGCACCACCTGCATCGCCAGCTACCACCGACTGCACTTCTAGCGCCTGGGGCCCCACGCGCCGTCAGGGGCTCCGCTCCTCTGCAGCCGCCGTTCCCACCCGCTGCCTTGGGTGCCTACTCCGGGGGCGCGGGGCCGACTCGGCATCATCACCCTGCTCACCACTTTCACCACCACGGCCAGTCACAGCCTAGGCTACACCCTCTGCTGCCGCCGCCGCCCCCTCCGCTGCCCGGAGCCCGGGTACTGGTAGACGCGGGCTCGGCGCTGCCTCGGCTTTATGGTGGCTATCAGACGGATTGGGTGTGTGGTGGTCAGTGGAATGCCATGCTGGGCTACTTGTCAGCGCTGTGCCAGGCTTGTGCCTATCCCGGCGGCGAAGGTCTGGAGCTGGTGGTCATGTTCCCTGGCGGCCTGGGCAAAGACCGGCTGGCCGAGTGGGGCCGTCGGTGCCAGGCTGAGCGGCAGACAGCGCAACTGATCGTGGGACACGTGGGCAACAAGGGCACCCCTCCACCGCGGGCCTGGTTCCTGCCACCAGCTTGCCTGAGCCACTGCGTGAGGCTAGCACTCATCCGCTTCCGGGTCAAGGTGAGGGAGGGGCTGGCTTTTAAATTACATGCCCCACACTTACTACCTACCAACTGAATACCTAACCATCTACCCACTTACCTAAAAACCACTCATTTATCTGCCTTTTATTGACTCATCTACTCAACCTATTGACCTATCTGGCTAATTACATGCAACCATTTTATCTACCTTCTCACCTCCCCCTTCATACTCCTCCTTCCAATTCACTCACTTACATGACCACATCTCCGTATCTGTCATCCCAGTAACTTCCCTTACGTTCGCTTAGCTATTTGTCTGACTTGTAGCATAATGTAGACAATTTCATTTGTATTTTCACCTTTCTCCTGCTATATTCTCTCAAGCTGATACACTTTTCCCTTCCTTCTTCCAGTTCACATCTCCTGTGTTTTTCAAACCTCATAGCAAATCTGTTAAACATGTTAATTGAACAACTTCTATATATTATTTTCATTTTAACATGCTGCTTTTTTTTACTCATGTGCTTAGTGTTTTTCACATCAGCATACTTCTGTCCGCTGCTTTAGCCTAAAACAAACAAACATCCTGATTGTCACTTTTCAAGTGTTAGCACATTGAATTAAGGAGTTTGAAAGACAGAAGATATGAATCCTCCTTGTAGAAAATCAAACATACGCATGGAACATTTATTTAATTATACAAATGTGTACAAGAACTATGCTTTATGGTACAGAAAGTAAGTACAGTACCTGTTTTTGTGTTTATGTGTATAGAGGATATCTGTGGACCAAAATGATCAGAGGAGACTTCCCTGGAAAAGTTGGGCCCTACCTGGGTCTTCAAGAATGGGTTGGATTGGAAGAGGTTAGCTTTAGAGAAGGTTGCCTTAAGAAGGAAGAAAAAATGAACAGAAGTAAAAAGGAATATCAAATGTGTGAGGCCCCATGAGCAATTAAATCCAATTGGCATGTAGTTGGGTCACTGCATATGGGGCCTGGGGAACAGCTTGGCAGTATCCCCAGTTCTTGGCACCACTGCTACTGCTCTGTTGCTTTCCCATACTCTTAGGTTTCAAGTTCCTACGTGTAGGGAATAATAAGACTTGAGAAGGAGGTGGGCAAGAAGAAAAGAGAAAGTAGAGATTTGGATAGGGTAAATATCCTCCCATGACAGAGGACTGGGATCACACACTAAAGAAATAGAGCCTTGTGGAGTAATACAGAGGAAGCAAATAGCTGAGAGACTGAAAGAAGCTTGCATTAGTTACAGAGCTTGTGGCCAGAGTCCAAATGTGCTAGACTCTTAGTGCCCAGCATCAAATCTGTGCTTAGGCTGGGTAGATTATAACTGCTCTAACTTAAAAATCATCATGGGCTGGGAACGTAGCTTACTAGTAAAATAGTGTGTTTACCATGGAATAAAATAAATTCGATCTCCAGCTCTACAAAAAGAAACCCAGTTATGAGCTAACAACACAAAATAGAAGCCTATTCACTTGCCCTCCTGACTGAACATTTTAAGCTAGATTTTTTATTCACAGCCATTCTTCACCTGGGCGGGGTGGCACACACCTGTAACCCCTGCACTCAGGAGGCCGGGACAGGAGGGTCACTATGAGCCTGAGCTGCATAGTGAAACCCTGTACCAAATAAACAGCCATTCTTTCTGCTTTGTTTTCACTACTACCACGCGGACTTTAAGGACTTTTTAACCTTATTATCTAATTGATGAATAAGTTAAACTATGTGTTTGCAGATTGGTGGTGCTGAGGATCAGACCTAGGGCCTCAAGCATGCCAGACGAGTGCTCTACCCTGAGCCACACCCCCAGGCCTCTGTGTGTGTGTGTGTGTGTATATTCTAGTGTCTCAGATACAGTCCTCTGTGAAATAATATGCCTATTTTCCAGTGAATACATTCAGGCCCAGGAGCTTTAGAAATGTGCCCGAAGTCACCTAGCAGTAAGCAACAGAGCTGGGATTCTGGGATCCCTGCCCATGCAATCTGGCTCCAGAGCTGATACTCTTCACAACAGTGCTCTAAGACAAATTTTTCCAAAGTGCCACTGTGATTAGATCATCTCCATACTCCACTAAACTCTGTTGACTGCTGGATAAAGACCCATCCAGGCCATCCGTTGGTATCCTTTTACTGAGTGCTTATTGTAGGCTAAGTGCTGTACTGGTTGCTGAGTATTAAGAGAGGAAACAGGATTCCTGCACGTGAGGTCAGGGTTTAGTAAAAGAAACAACATAGAGAAAAGATACTATGTGGTGATTGCAAATGGTGAATGTGGCCCCTATCTAGTTGAATGGGTAAACATTGAGTCTTCACAGATAAATGCTGAGGCCCCGAAAGAGGTAAGCATAACACAGTGGACAGGGGTGTGGAGATCTCAAATGGCCATTTGTGAACCGATAGACTTTGATCAGAGGTTAGTGAGATGAACACTGAGTATGTATTTATGTTTTCCACACTTTTTTGTTTGTCCACCTCATCAGTCAGATTTTGGAGAACTCACCGTATTTTCTCATTCTCTACTACAAATAGAATTCATTTCTAGAATTCTAGCAGTAGCCAAGTACAGAAGCATGGGTTTTGAATTCTAGCTACTACAGAGGCTGAGGCAGGAAGATTACTTGTGGCCAGGAATTCAAATCCAGCTTTTGTAACATAGTGAGATCCTGCCTCTTAAATAAATAAAAATCCCAGCAGTTCATTGAACACATAAGGTGATTTGGATGATGGATGAGTATAATTCGAATACATTAAAAAATAAGTTTGGCTCAGTGGTATTGAGATATTTGTTGTAAAATTATTTCAATTCTGGCATATGTTTGAAGTTTCTCATAAAATATTTCAAAATTTCCAGCAGTCCTGTTCAAGTCCTAAATGTTACTGTCTGGAGAATATATGTCTTTAATTTTCTTTTTATGCAAGGTCTCACTATGTAGTTCACTTTTACCTTGAACTATCTGGCCCAGGCTGGCCTCAAACTTATAGTGTTCCAGCCTTCTAAATGCTGGATTACACACATGAACCCACATGCCTAGTGTGGAATATATAAATCTTATTCCCTGTGATGGATTATAAACATGCTTATGTTTTCATATTCTTCATAATGACTTGGAGACTTTGGCCATAAGGTTTCTTTTAAAGTCAATGATTCTAAGAGAATGTGTTGTAGGAATGACTGTCAAAGTGTGGCCCTTAAAATAGTGGTTTTAAGACTGGCCCCAGAAAAGCTGGGCATGGTGATGAACACCTGTAATCTAAGTTCTCAGGAGGCTGAGGCAGGGGTATCACGATTCTAGACCAGCCTAGGCTACCACATGAGTTCAAAGCCAGCCTGAATAGTGAGACCCTGTCTCAAAAAGACTGGCTCTAGAATTACATATGTGTGTGTGTGTGTGTGTGTGTGTGTGTGTGTGTATATAGTGTTGAAGATATTAATGAAGTTCATTCTCTCAGTTGTGACTGATGACTTTTTTTCTTGTGATGAAGAACTTACTGAATTGTAGCACAGACGTGAAATGTATTGGTTAATAATTGATTAATTTGCCTTTCAGAGGAATGTTCTGCTGTGTGTGTGTGTGTGTGTGTGTGTGTGTGTGTGTGTGTGTGTTACCAGGGGTTGAACTCAGGACCCTACACTTGCTAGGCAGGTACTTATTTCTGCCTTTCATTTGACTGAATATTATTAGTACTTCAGAACAAAATGCACTACTGGATGCCTGCTCTCCCTGATTTTGTTCTTCAGGCTAGTCTTGCGGGGGTTACAGCTCAGCAGCATGGTGCCTGCCTGGCAATCACAAAGTCCTGAGTTTGTTTACCATATCCCCAAGAAAAGTTTCTATTCCTAGGTTCATTTTCATTTGTGACAGCATGTAGAGGTGGCAGGGTTAAGTAAATTTCTGGTTTGTCTTTTTTAGCTTTAGACTACCTAGGAAAGGGATGGCAAGCATGTGTGCCATAGCTGGCTGTTTTGTTACCACTGAAGCTTCTAAAAGATTCACCATAGGGGCTGGGGAGATAGCTCTGTGGCACAAGTGCCTGCCTGGCAAGTGCAAGGTCATGAGTTCGAACTCTGGTCCCGCCAAAAATAAAATAAAAGATTCACCATCACTGACCTAGGACTTACCATCGAAAGACTTGTTACATATTCTTGGGATGAGTTTTGGTACTTGGTTTGTTTCAGTTATGTGCTCTGCAAACCTTTCTAAGTAAAGGTGGCCAGTAGCAGGAAAGTTCAGCAAACTCGAAAGTTTCATGGCATCTTCCAAATGGTACAGAAATAGAACAACTGAAAGCAGTTTTAGACTGATTTAGGAGATGATGTAGTATAATGAAAGTGATGAATACTTCATGTAATGGTTAATGCATATGATAAAAAATGATAATCACAGCAACTCCCCCATTTCACAGCTAGAAATTACACACACACACACACACACACACACACACGCACACACACACACACATATATATATATATTTTTTTTGTTTTTTTTTTGTTTTTTTGAGACAGTCTCGCTGTGCAGTTCTGGCTGGCCTTGAGCTCACTTTTGTAGCCCAGGCTGGTCTCGAACTCACACTGATCCTTCTGCCTCAGCCTCCCAAGTGCTGGGATTATGGGCATGCGCCACCACGCCCAGCCTTATATGTTTATTTTTAAAAGGATTACAAAATAGTAAAAACTACAAACAATACAGAATTTCAGTAAACAAAATAATAGCAATTCGACAGTGGTGGTTGTATTGCATAATGTTATCTTCACATTACTTGTTTACATTATCATATATAAACATGAAAAATTACTTTAAAAATTACAAGAAATTTTAAAGGATAAGAAAAAAGCATTAAGTGCTCCTTTCAATACACGAACAGAATTCACCAGTGCAGTTATCCAAGCTATCGTGTATATATCCATATATATATCTTTTCTGATATCTATTGTATCTTTCAGATTATACTTACTCTTTCAGGTTCTCACTAGTGAGACAGTATAATACTTACATATGCAGGTCTGATTTATTTCACTTACCTCTCTGGTCTCTAGTTGCCTATAAAAGCCTCAAATTTATCATTTTTATAGCTGAGTAATACTCTATTCTGCAAAGATAACCACATCTCCTTTATCCATTCCTCAGTTGATGGGCATTTAGGTTTTTTTCCGAAATTTAGCTGTGACAGATTGTGCTTCTAAATGCATAGGCACTCGGAAATCACAGTGGTACAATGTTTTCACTTTATTTAGAAAAAGCTTGAGACTGGGGAGATAGCTCTGTGCAACAAGTGCCTGCCTGGTAAGTGCAAGGTTGTGAGTTCAAACCCTGGTCCTGCAAAAAAAAAAAAAAAAAAGAAAAAAAAAAGAAGAAGAAGAAGAAGGAGGAGGAGGAGGAGAAGGAGAAGAAGGAAAAGAAAAGAAAAGAAAAAGCCCAGGAGGGGAGTAGCTAGGTAGAATGGGATCTACAATCTTAGCTTTTTGGGCCATCTCCACACTGATTTCCATAGTGGTTGTACCAGTCTACATTCCCACGAACAGTGGAAAAGGGTTCTTTTTCCCCCAAAGCCCCTCCAGCATTTGCTATTGGTTGACTTATTGATGATAACCACTCTTTCTGGGGTAAAATGAAATCTCAGCATTGATTAATTTGCATCTCGGATGACCAGTGTTGTTGGACATTTTTTCATATATTTATCTGCTGTTCATATTTCTTCATTTGTGAAGTATGTATTCATCTCAGATGCCCTTTTTTGTATTGAATGTGGGGGTCCTGATTTTTTAAAATTCTTTATGTATTCTAGTTCAAAGTCCTTTGTCTGAGAGACAGTAAGCTATAATTTTTCCCCAATTTTCAGTCTTTCTTTTTTATTCCACTGATGATTTCTTTTGACATACAGAAACTTTGCAAAAAGGTAAAATGCCAATTGTTGATTCTTCGGTGTATTTCACGTAGAATTCAGTTTTTGTTCATGAGCTCTCTTCCTACCTGTATGTCTTTAAGATTTTTATCTACTTTCTCCCTGAGAAGATTTAGTGTTTCAGTTGCAATATTTATTTGATCCATTTTGACTAATTTTGGGCATGGTGATAGACATGGGTCTAATTTTAGCCTTTGGCCTGTGGAAGGCCAGTTTTGCCAGCATTATTTATTAAAGAGGCAATTTTTCTTCCAATGAACATGTTTTGCCTCTTTGTCAAAGATAATGTGATGGAGTATGATTGTAGTGGTGTCTGCATCTTCTAATCTGCTCCACTGAGCCTCAGGTTTATTTTTGTTTTGAAAGTACCATGCGGATTTTATCACGATAGTTTTTATCACAGTACTTTCAAGTCAGGGATCATAATGCCTCTTGCCTTGCCTTTGTTGTCCAGGATTGCTTTTGCTATTCCAGGTCTCTATTGGTTCCAGGTGAACTTTTTCTTTTTTTGGTGGGAGGGACCGGGGATCAAACTCAGGACCTTGCACTTGCCAGGCAGGCATTTGTGCCCCCGAGCTATCTCCCCAGCCCCTCTATGTGAATCTTAATGTTTTCACTAGATCTGTGAGGTATACTAATGGTATTTTAATCAGCATTGCATTGAATCTGTAAAACAATGTTTGGAGTATGGCCATTTTCACAGTGTTGATTCTTCCATGAACAAGTGATATCTTTTCATTTTCTGAAACACTCTTTGCTGTCTTTTCCAGTGTAGTGTAATTTTCATTATATAAATCTTTTACTGCTTTTGTGAGATTGATTCCTAATTATTTCATTTTCTTGGATGTTATTGTGAGTCATGGTTTCCCTAATTTCTGTCTTTGTGTGTTTATTGTGTATACAAATGTGATTGATTTTTGAGTGTTCATTTTGTATCCTGGTATACTACTGAATTTGGTTATTAAATTTTCAAGTCTCTTTGTGGAGTTTTTGAGGTCTTCCATGTAGAGTATTGTGTCATTTGCAAATAATGATAATTTTGCTTCTTCCTTTCCAATCATTATTCATTTCAATTCTCTTTTGTCTAGTTGCTCTGTCTCATGTTTCCAGAACTATATTATATAGCAATGGTGACAGTGAACATCCTTGTCTTATTCCTGATTTTAAAGTGAAAGATTTCAATTTTTGTCCTTTTAGTATGATGTTGGCTCTAGGTTTGTTATACATGGCTTTATTAGGTTGAAGTAGAGACCATCTATTTCAATTTTCTGTAAGTTTTATCATGAGTGTTTGGCTTTGTCGAAAGCTTTGTTTTCATCTATTGAGGTGATCATGTGATTTTTGTCTTTCCTCTGTTGATGTCATATATTACATTTACAGATTTCTGTATATTGAACCATCCTTGCATTCCTGGGATGAATTCCACTTGGTCCTGGTGTATACTCTTCTTGATGATTTGATGCATTCTATTTTCTAGTATTTTATTCAGGGTTCTTTTTTTTTCCTCAAGAGCAGAATATTTTATTTTTCTGGTTAATTTTTTTAATTTTTAATAAGAAATAACAATATGATAGTTTCAAAACACATCAGTAGTGCATTCATAATAATTGATACATTGAATATT
>PVKN010013985.1:0-19530 GCA_004027915.1 Capromys pilorides | reverse complement strand
AAGGAAGCTGCGCACTACAGTGGGCAAGTTCGGTTAGGGACCTCAGAGGTGGCACCAAAGCTCTCCAGGCCCCATGGGAACTGTCCCAGAGGCATTTGGGGCAGGAGTAGTAAAATGGCCTCAGGTTCCTGGTGCCCTCCCAGCCATTCCGCCACATAACACAAGACAAATAAACATCACGGCTGCAGGACTGCCAAGTCTTGACAGAGAAACCCAAGCAAGGATCAGGCTGCAAACGCCACCGTGAAGGCACAGCACATGGAGCACGGGGCAGGTGAGCGGCAGCGTGCCTCTCTTCTAGTCACCCCACACTGCCTCCCTAGCCTTTGCATTGACCTGGACTGGGCACCCCACGGTCCTGGGGAGAAGCTGGCCAGTGCCCAAATATCCCTCCATGTTCACAGAAATGGAACACAGCCTCACACTGCTCTCCTGAAATATATTTTGCAACTGCAAACCAAAGGCGCACTAACAGAGACAGAGAGACAGACACCTGGCATAGCCAGTCCGCCTTATTAGACACTCGTAATATTTAACAAGATCAGAGCGTTGGAAGAGCACAATCCCCCTTTTTACGGCACAGTTCGCATGGAGCTGGCACCACAAGTTAGCAGAAACACAAGGCGGTGGAGTCCCCAGGATGAAGTCAGAAAGGACCACCACTGGCGGCCCACCGCATGGGCTCAGTGCATGAAGTCAGCACACTCAGTGCCTGCTTTTGCTCAGACATCTTCAAAGCTTCCCTTTACAAGAACGGACTCGTAGGAAGACAAAATCCTGACATCAAACAGCGGCCTTATAAGGCATAGGCACTACGTGTTCCCGGGAGAGTGGGGAGACAAGATAAACACTGGGCACGGTAAGAAGATGCCAGTGCTGGATCTTAGGAAGCACTGGCAGTGCGAACATGGGGAGCAAAAGACGTCAATGCAGTGAAAAGTGGGTGCAGCAACAGGCTGCAAGCCCTTCTCCTCCCAACTGTCGGGCATCCTGTGGATGCATCAGGACTGAGAACACCCCACGCCAGGGTCACGGGGATCTCACAACTGCTAATAGCTACCTCTGCAGCAAGAGCTTGGCAGCTCCAGAGCTCCAGGCTGGCTCACATGCCACATGATCGGCTGGCCAGTGGCCAATGTTTCCAAGATGGTAACCATTAAAAATTATATATTTAGCCACACCCCTCATAATTTAAGTCTGTCTATAAGAAACAGGGTGAACAACTCTCCACATTGGAAAGAAATAATGTTGGTGTCCATGGGAAAGTAAAAATATAGAGTAAAGGGCCTAAGATCTCCCTCATAGAGGAGTGACTCACCCCACCATCCAGTAATTGGGACCAAAGGAGAAATGTCCCTCCCTCTTCTATTAGCACCCCTCTCCCTGCTTATTCTGCTAATGATAGTACTGCAAGCACAAAGAGGGGTTTCCCTGCCGGTCACAGGCAGCACACTCAACTCTTCAGGGAGCAAACCTACCCCCCAGACCACCACGACCAAGCATGGGGTCAGTAGAGCCTTCCTAAGATGCCTGGATATTGACGGCCTGGCTTGAGCAAGAACTGAAAACTGGATCATATCTTCACAAAGCGTTTTCCACAGCCAGGCCAGGAGGTTCTACAGCATCCAGGAAGTAGAAACTTGTGCGATAGCTTTGCTCCTGCCTCAGAGGCACAAAAATGGGTCTGTGAGGACCTCGGCCCCCTGCCCCCTCAACGTGTACTTGCAGAGAAAGCTGGTGCTTCGAAGGTCTGGGGGGCTTCCAGGCCACTCTGCAGATCCAAGGCCACAAGGAACCTTCGTCTGGGGTCAGCAGGCCCGGCCTTGCCTCTCCGTGCACTACCCACAGCAGGAAGGGCATGTGCGGCTCCCAAAACAGGGAAGGAGTGACAGGACACGTGTCCCTAAGGTCAAGAGTAGCTGTACTGAGGTATCGTCCTAAAAAAGGAGCACACAGCATTACCTCAAGCTCCAGGCACCCCCTCCCTCAGACCGTGGCTTGCCTGAACCAAAGGGCACAGTACCCTTGCTGCACCCTGCTCCTCTGCCTCACAAGCTCCTATTCAGCCTTCAGGGCCCAAATACCTCCTTGAAGAAATGCTGGCTGAGTCCTACGAAGACACACTGCAGCGCTCCCTATTATTTATCACTATATGTCCAGCAGCCAAACGCTGCAGCCTCCCACACACCCTCCGTCCACCTGGGGCTATACAGAGGTCTTCCTAGGGGACAGCCATGCAGCACTTCTCAGATGTCACTGACATGATGGCCACCTTCCTGGGCCCTGCCACCAGAGACCCTGAGTCAGCAGGCCTGGCCTGGAACTGAGGCTCTGGTTCCCCCAGAACCCTAGGCAAGGCTGCTGCTGCTATCCAAGTCCTAGTATATTCTAGGACAGCTGTCTGAGAGCTACGTGAGCAGGTAGCTAGCATGGCCAACTGAGCCTCAGTCCTAGTTTCCAGGACAAACACACTCCCAAGCTTACCTGCCGCTGGCCAAGCTCGGCAAGAGGACAGAACCCAAAGCTGCCCAGGCCTCTGTACAGTCTGCAGTGAGGCACAAACCTGGAACAGTGCATCCCTCCGCTGCAGCATCAGGATAGCCCTGCCTATGCTCTGCCCCGTACTGGTTCCTGCCTGGATTACAGCTTGATGCCAAAGGTCCGCAGACCACACTGCCCAGCCCCATGAGAGGTACAATTTCCATTCCTCTGACTTCAAAACAAGCTTTTCTTTTAAATCAATAAATGTGTCATGCCATATAAACGTTACCTACAGGAAGATTCCTATAATGTTCCCAAATGAAACTAAACACTGAAAAGCTTTATTAGAGATGGATGACATAGCTGAGTGGCACAGCACCTGCCTGACAAGCGCAAGGTCCTAAGTTTGATTCCTAGTACCAAAAATAATTAAATAAATAAATGCTTCATTAATAACATCCATACAGAACATTAATTTAGTAAGGGAAAGGGCCTGCTGCTTTCTAAAATTTCACCTACTTCTCAACCATCCAACAAATCAAAGAGGACTTGACCTCTTTCTGTGGAGCACAGTAATGTCCCATTGGATCCCCTACGAGATGAAATACCAACTTAGTGCAGGGCTGAATAACTCACAAGAACCCCACAACAAGCACAGAACAAACCTACAGACATCCAGCCACAGGCACGTGGCTCAGGTCTCACGCGTCTCACGACCTCGGGCTGCGAGCCTGAGTCACACGAAGCCACGGTAACTGGCGAGCATCCCGCAAGCAGGCCTCAGGCCTGCAGCCTACTCAGACCCCGGAAGCACACCTGAGGGACAGTGCACACTTCCGTGTTACCTATGGTTTCTCTCAGCAGCAGCTGGGACACACTTGCCTCCCGGACACTGAAATAAACATCCAATGCGTGGCACACACTCGAGAGGAGACATTTGCTCTCTGAGTCCCTCAAAGAGGAGATCAATGTCAGACTCCTGTGCCACTGTCCCAGCAACTCAGAGCACACACCCTCGGTACTTTCTGAATAAAGGAATACCATTAAAGTGGCCCAGTTACAAAAGGAAAAAAAGGGGGCAGGGTGAAGAGCTATTCCATCAGGTCAGGGCTGCCTCCTGCTTCCTTAACTAGAGACCTTCAGGGAGTATTGTTCAGCAAGTTTATTTAAAGGGCCAGGCCTTTCTTCTCTCAGCGGGTCCCCAGTTCCAACACAGTTCAGAGGCTGCAGATGTGTCCCTGGCTGGGTCCCCCAGCAGCAGCCTAGCTATTTCCAAATGAAGGGGCAGCAGCTGGAGTCTGAGAAACAGATGGCCCTCCTCATCTGAATGGGTTGGAGCCCTCCGCATGGCCTGCTTGGGTCACGTGGGTGAGCCTGGTGGCTTCAGGCACAGCTGAGGGAGTCTGAAGCCTCTTCACCAAGCAGCTGGACAGGGATGACCTGGCAGAGGGGTCTCCCGAAGATGCTTTTTGAACAGGGTGGAGGGGGCTCCTAGGTAGGAGAGACACACAGCCCCAGCTGCTTTCACACCATGGGGTTTGGAAAAAGCAGCAGAGTCACGGGGATCACTTTTCTCCTATATTTTACAGAGTAAAGGAAAATTGTCCCTCGGGGGATGCTGTCCCAGAGGACTGAAATCCATATTAATTCAGGAAAGTCCAAATTACGATGGTGCCACCATGGGTAGCCCTTACCCCCAGTCCTATACTACACATTTGCAGAGAGGTAAAACCATGAGAAAGCAAATGCAGGGCCCCGCCCACAACCCTCAAGGGTTCCATCTGGGCTCCCCGGTCCAGACCCAGTCCAGCTCTCCTGGCAGCCCCACTCTTACCATCTCCCAGCCTCCACAGCCACCTCTCAAGAGACTCTGCCAGTCCAGGGGGCACAGAGCCAGGAAGCAGCAGGCTCCCAAGCAGCCTGGTCTCCTCAAGAGCCACACCTTCAAAGATGCAATCTTTTCTACAGCACATGGGAAGTGGCCTGAGACCAGCTACATACCTCACCAGCAAGATGCTGATCCGTCTCCAACACATGAAGCCAGGAACAGGCCACCAAGCCCTGCACGATTAACTAGCAAGACCAGGGCAAACCAGCAAGACAACTTGAGGGGAGCAGGGCCACAGAGAACCAGGTGAGCACCGAACTCAGAAGGGGTACAGACCATACAGCTCACAGATCCTCAACCTGGAGCACAAGATACCCTCGGCACACTCTGGCCCTCTGGTTTCTGAGGAATCCCCAAATCCCTTTGAGAAACACCAGCTTTTTCCACACAGTATAATTCTCATTGGCTTGGAAAGAGCCCCTCATTTTTGTCATTATTTGAGAAAACCTTTTCTTCTGCCCTGGACAGGACTTGAGATGATCCTCTCTTTGCTATTCTATCTCCAGAGAAACTGGCCTACTTAGCATCTCATCCATGCAAGTTTGAGACCAGACTGGGCTACAAGGCCAGCCTGAACTATATAGCAAGACTTTGTCTTCAAAAGACAAAATAAAAAATAAAAATAAAAATTGAGAAACAAATGAAAGGACAAACTCAAAGAAGTCACAGCTATGACTCTTCAGCCTGAAAAACACATCTATATTATCTGGTCTCTGCTGAATTCTGAAAACAGTCATCTCACTAGGACTGCAAAATGATGAGGCACATCAAGGTTGTGACTTCTTCCAGACAAGACCCCTAGAACCTCCTCCACACTAAGCCCTCATTTCTCCTGACCGCCCCACCCTCGCCTGTAATTCCTCAGACATCTGTATCCACGGTGCAGTCACCACTGCCAAGTTCACCTCACTAAACCACTTCCCTTTACCTCCAAGTCTGGCAGCAACCAAGGTTGAATTCACTTTTACCACCGAACTTGAACATCACTTGGTTTAAAAACGGAATCCACTTCCCTGGCCTCTTTTTCCCTCTAGAAATACCCTTCCTGGCCAGGGCTGGGGAGTAGGAGTCTGCTTCTGCCCTGGATATTTCTGTGTTGGGGGTGGGGTGGGGAGTGGGTTCCATCTCTGGCTAATCTGTAGGCAAGTGACATTAGAAGGCAGGACAGGCCTTGCCTCTCATTTCCATTAATTACACGTTGTAGGAATCTCAGGTAATAAGGCTTGTATAGAGGGATGGTCCTTAGTTCCCACACAACTCAGAAGTACTGAAAAAGAAAACTTAACATATTGAAGGAGCAACCAGCTGGGGACATAGCTCAGTGGCAGAAGGGCCTGCCTGTCAAGCACAAGGTCCTAAGTTCGATCCCTGGTACAAAAAAAAAAAAAAAAAGAGTAATCAAAAGGACAACCAAATTGTAGGATCTAGGAAAAACTGCCACAGGCATCTGGGACACAAAAGATGCTAGGGTGGCCTGCTCAGTTAGGGTGGCATATGAGCAAATGGTGACAGCAGGCCAGTCCTCCTCGCTCTAACTCCTGCCATGTGTCTTAGCCTGGTCCAGCAGCTGGGGCCCAGTCTCCCACTGGTTTTCCTGGAAGTAAGGAGGACTAACTTTTTACCAAGAAGCTACCCACCACCAGAGGCCATTCTAGAAGAACTACAAAGTGGCAATTATTGGAATATTTTTATTGCCCGAGATTTTTCTTCAAATGACTCTAGGGGAATTGGTGTGGATATGAAAGGAAGAGTCAACTGGCAGCGTCCTTACAAGTTTAATAGCCAAAAGACAGACTTAGCAAAGAATGAGGGAGCCAGCAGTGTTTCACAGAGAGGATCCTATACGTAGTAAGAAGTCAACTATGCAATCTGCCTTGCACCAATACATTCGCTGAAAGGCCAAGATACACATTTACTGTAGGTCTTCAAGAAATTATTTCATCTTCAAAAGTTTCATTTATCTTATCCATAAAATAGGAATAAGAATACCCAGAATCAGCCTCCCAGAACATGTAACCCCAGCACAAGGGCTATGAGTTCAAGGCCAGCTTGCAATACAAAGCAAGACCTTGTCTTAAAAAACAAAAGAAGAAAAACCAGAATCTGCCACATTATGAAGTTATCACAATCATCCAGGTCCTCAGCATTATTATCTTAAGGAATGGGCTAGGACATGACCTCAACTTCCTGTCCTGTCCTATCAACTAATCCCCACTGGGATAGGCTGCAAATGAGCATCATCATCATGGGTTGCCTAAGAGCTTGAGCTCCTACCCACAAGGTCCCTTGAGCTTCCAGGGACTTGTGTACATGTGAATAACCAGCAGGCTGACACAGGAAGTGACTGCAAGCAAAGGTGGGACAAGGAGCTCCTTCACTGGCCTGGACCACCCCAAGCATGCAACACTCTACCCCAACCAATCCCATAACCTCTTCTCTGCCACCCTCCATAAGGCCTTATGTCAACCCTTTGGAAACCTCCAACAGAAAACATTTGCTAAAACATACTGTGCCTTGTAAGATACGTGTCCCACTCTTGACTGCAGAGCAGCAATTGATTTTTTTCCACATGGGGAAAATGTCAACCTTGAACCTTTCAGACTACAAGCAGCAAGAGGATTAGATCACATCACTAAACTCTCCGGGACTTGAAAAAGTCCAAGATAACAGGGCTAGACTAAGCCAAAGCCTAAAATTTACTTTCTATTCTAATTAATGTAAATGCCTCTCATCAGAAGATTTATCAATACATATTGTAAGGCAAATATTTTACCAGCCCATGAAGTATTGTTTTTAAACTTACTTTTAACAAAGAGAAAGGGAGGGGTAGAGAAGAAGCCAGCTGTATTGAGCAACTACCCAGGGCCAGGAGCTGCAGAGCAGCTTTACATCCCATTTGCACCTAATCTACACACTGACTCAGCAAGACAGATACTATCTGTGAGGCTCAGAGGTTATCTAACTTGGTTAAGGTCACAGAACCAGTAGATAGCAGCAACATTCAAACGCAGCTCTCAAAGACAATCCCCCTTTCCCCACTTTGTCTCCAAAAAGCACACCCTATACCATTCAAGACAACTTTATTCACTTTTATTTAAAAAGTCAGATACAGAATTCGGATTCATGGTATAGAGGATTCTTGGTCTTTTAAAGATTTTAGTGGTTTTAACTTTGAAACATTCATAACCTCTAGGGTATATATTCAAGAATGTGCGTTCTGTAGCCACCTAGGGGTAGAGCATGCCTTGAGGGCGCTGTGGGAGGCTTAGCAGGACACCTGGGAAGGAGGCACCCTGAAGGCAGACTAGGATTTCCAGATGTCCCCAGGGTCCACTGGCAATCTGAACTTAACTAGAAGCTAAATTCTAAGCTTGCCTTCTGCGAAGAACTTTATTTTCAACCTATAAACACAAACGCACAAGCCCCCAAAACACCACAAGTTGGATTTTACACATTATCTGGATCCTCTTTAAAAAAGTATGATAGGTCACATGTGGAGGGCAACTTAATTCTAAACAATCATGTGTAAAAATAGGTTACATGAATTAATATATAAGTTTTGAGGCTAGAAAATAATCATGATGATTCATACAAAGCTATTCTATTAAGGCTCAGAATTATTTCAAGGAAAGGGGCCGTGTAAATGTGCCCCTGGCTCTCACTCCTAAATCTATCAGCATTTTCCTTATGAGCTATTTTTAACCTCCCCATAAAACATGTTCACCATAACCTGAAATTCTATATGTGTGCATTCCATTCAGAAATGGCTTGGAATTTATAATTCTTTAGCTGGACAAGGGGCTAAAGGAAAGCGTAGGCCACGGCCTAGTCCCCTAACTCGGTCCTGTCAGAAAGAAACAGAATGTTCTCTTCATCTTGTGGCAGACGTGCGTAATGGGAGCAAAGAGTAGCCCAAAGTGGAATCAGTGACACATTCAATGCCTTAAACTCTACCACAGCATAAGTTTTCCAAAATTAGTGGAAGTCCAAACATACCTGTTTTACTTGACATACAAGTCTTCAAGGATAATCATGGCTAGTCCTGATGATTAAATACACTTTTGTGCAAATATAAAAATGGTAAAGGCCTAAAGTAATGTACATGGAGACCACGAGAAGCCTGTGGTCTTCTATTATGCAACCATCAGTGGTAACCATCTTAGATTTGCTGCCCTACCTTAAAAAGTAATAGTTCTAAGTGGGGGGGGGGGGGGGGGGTGCACACATAGAACTGTGACTTCTGTGGATTTCAGGAGGAGACATTTCTAAGTCATCAAGAATCGCCTCCCAGTCTGACAACTTATTCAGCCATAATTTGCCTTGAAAGAACCAAGCTTCAAGTTCTTTCCTTCCTCCCCATGTTCTCTAACCCACGGCCAGAGCTGCAACCTAGCTGGGTCACTTCAGATCAGCCTGGGTCACATAGCAGAAGTGAAGAATTTATGGAAAATTTAAGGTTTCTAAACAGCTTTCTCGTTTCCCATGAGGGTAATCTTGCTCCTCAGAGTGGAACTCAAATTCAAGCTGAGCTCATGAAGACCAAGTCACAGTGGACAGAATGACACTGGAGCCCAACTGCTCCAAACACACCTCATTGGCTAAATTATCAGCTCTGAACCCAGGCTCACACAGGTCAGCTCACAAAGGAAACACCATCACTAGTAGTTAAAAGAAGCTGCACTAGGAAAGTGAGCCAAGGAGGGGGATGTCTGGTAAGGGTGTGGTGTGATTAGCAATGAGCACTTCGGAGCCAGCAGAGGGGAAGAGATACAGCCCTATCCTAATCTCACTTGGAATAAAACAAAAGGCTAAGCGTACCGTGAGACCTCAGACTACAGTCACCTCTCAAGGAAAGAAATATAGGCAGACTGGAAATTTCTGCACAGCCACAAACAACCCTCTCCATCCGAATTATATGTTGCACAGCCTGCTACCCACCCCCCAAATAATTTCTCAACTGCCTACCAGACAGAGCACCCAGCATGGGGCACTGTGCTTCCTGTCTTATGTAACACACAGGCACCTCCAAATCCACTTCCCATGCTTTCCTAAAAGACTAAAATTAGCTTCAGCGGAAACGGAAAAGTAAGACAGACTCTGATGAAAGGGGACTGGTAAGCTTTTAACAATCACTCTGGCAAAGTAAACAGCCAAACAAACAACAAGCTGGAGGCGGGAAGACTACATATTAATTGAGAATGTGAACATTCAACAAACTTCCTGTTGAAACACTTTTCCAAGCTTCATATAACCACACAATTATTCTTTATGTCTGCTCTTAGAAACATCTAGTAGTGGGTTCTAGCGAGTTGAATTTTCACCCTTGATATGGGCCAGGGGTGCTGCAGGCAGGGCTGGGGGTAGTCTTTTTGCATAAGTGTTCAGTGTTTTAATTGGATAAAAAGAAAAAAAGCAAAACATATGCACCCCAAATTCAGATTAAAAGGAGCCAATATAAAAATTTATACAAATACCAGTTCTCTGGGCTTGCCAGGTTTTTGCTCTTGAAGCAATATTAAACACAGCTCTTTTTCTGTGAGTTGTGAAATACTTTATATACTAATAAAGAATGTATACTTCACTGTGTATTTAACTGTACAAGCCTGCATTTGTTTTAATTGACCAAGAATAAGTTCTTGTTCCTAAGCTATCAAGTTACAGTCAACTCTTAAATATTAGCACTCATACTGAGGAACAAAGATGCAGATAATACAAACCAGAATTTTAAATAATACTCTTGGTATGCGGATATATTCTTTCTTCCTGTCTTTTCGTCTAGCTTGCAATTAAATGTGTATGGCTGATATTATGGCATTTACAGTACTTCTGACAAAGGCCTTAAACCATACTGGAAAACTGTGGCTTAGGGAGGACTCTGTGCAGATCCATGATTTTGCTGTGATTGAACTTTGGACCAATTCAAATTGGTCCACAACAGCACCATTTAGCTTATACGCAGAAGACTATCAAAAAATTGTTGTTGTGGGCCGGCGAGATGGTTCAGTGGTCTAAAGCGCCTGCTTAGGAGGGCTCAGGCGACTGCGGGGACTGCAGTTCGATCCCCGGCACCACATGCTGCGCCAGCGCCATCACCAGGGCAGGCTGAGCCAGCCACAAAATGAATAAATAAAGAAACAAACAAACACAACAAGCAAACAAATAAATAAATAAATAAAATTTAAAAAATTGTTGTTGTTATTGTTGTTGTTGTTTTAATGCCAACTACATAATGTCTCCCCAAGTTGTAGCTTTTCCGAATCACACTTGATAGAGGGTGGAAAAGTCATTGAAGGTTTTGGGTTGAAAAGGCCCTTTTATTTTAGGTCCTACTGTTCTGGTATAAACAAAGATTCCCTTAATGTCGGCAATGACTTAATTAACCAAAAGAGGTGACAACAATCAGGAAGAACTTGAAAATAAAGAGTTCCCTCCTTGCTGGAATCAAACTTGACTATACTTTAAACATTGAACATGTTAATCAACAGAGTAGTAGGCATAGAGGATACCCCCTCTTCAAATCCATAACTACATTTATAATGTCCAATTGCTCCTATTGGAAATCATCACCTTTAATCTATAATGTTAGCAATCAAAGTCTTCTGGAAATTGTCTTAGGTCAACTGAGTAGACTCAACTCCATCGGTACCACTTGAGAAAATACACAGAAGGTAAATTTACACTAGGAGAGGATGCCTTATGAGGACACATGATGTACCATAATTATGGATGACCCAATAGCCTACAAAGCCAAATGACTGTAGAAAACCTTTCCCTAAAAGGGCCAAAAGAAAAACATTATCTAGTGTGGAGGCCCAGCTTCCTTCTAGGAAGTTCACAATCACTTTTTTTGTCACCCAATAGACATTATCTAAACTTAGTGTCCCAATTAGCAAACCAAAAAGTCCTCAAAGATAAAACCTAAAAGGTCAAAGCTAGACTTGCTGTGAACCAAAGCCACACTTACACTTACCCTTGCTCCAATCCAGTGGCACTGGAACCTACCCCAGAACCGCTCCAGCAGCTCCCAGTTGCTAAAAACTCCTTCCTCATCTATAACTTAATTGCCTCCGATGCCAAAGCAAAACTCAACGGATAACTGGCCTCATGCCTCCAATCAGCTGGCGATGTTGACTAACAGAGAAAGGCAGCACAGAGCACAGGCGCTACCGCCCCCTGCACCCAAGAGCAATTTTCTTCCCAAGCACCTGTCTCTCAACACTGGCAACTGGCATAGACAGCCCAAGGGACTGGGAAGACCCTCGTTCCCAGTTCTCTGGAGACACTAATAACAATGGCATGACATGCACCAGGCACTAAGAGATGCCAGACCTCGTATTAACTGTTCCTCTTAAAATCCAATGACTTTTTGAGGTGGTAGTCAGAAAGTTTCTGAGGATGTGACTATTCACAGACTAAATTAGATCATAACAAACCCCTAGGGGACAGAAGGGGAAACTGAGGTTGAGGGACATCTGTGCTTTTCCAAAGCCTCCTCTTGGTGGAGATTTGCACATTTCTCTAACCATTTCTTTTTTCTTAACATCTCATTACTCTGAGTAGAAACTGTGTGGAAACTATGAACCCAGAAAGTGCACAAAAGGACACTGATAGAGTATGATCTACAATTTCAGGGACTTCATAGTCCTCTGCCCTGACCCCTAAATGCATGCACAGACCTGCAACAATACTAGCATTGTTGGACATAAATTCTTATACAAAGAACCATTCGGGGTCCCCCAGCTCTCTCCACTGTTCTTCTTTCTCGACCCACCTGTCTCTGCCTGCACATAATACATATTTTTAACATCCTTCAATAATTAAATGCAGGAAAAGAAATCCTCCAGGACCATCTACGCTTTACATTGATTGAAAGTCACACTAATGCTGCCTTGAACATCCAAATGAAAAATGACAGCTTTTTTCCTAACTCAGGCCATTCCTGAAGCCTATACTGTAGGAAACCCTAGCCTAGCTTCCTCCGTTTTGGTTGCACCATGGACTCAGAGGAAAACCAGTAATTAGGGAAACATCCATTCTAATTATTAGCAAAATTAAAGTACAAGCATCATGCTCAGAAATCAGGAACTTTTCCTCTCATTTTAAAGCCATTTTAAAGTTCATTACCATTGAAAATTACCCTACTCCTGAGGTGACAGCCCAAATCACAAAGGTCATTCCATAGCAGTCTGAAGCTATAGTCCGTCCAAGCCTCTGACAAGAACCCTGTGAGATTCCCTTCCCAGAGACATGGTAGGCGACTCAGTGAATGTAATCACAGCTGGTAATTACAAAGCCACCCTGCCTCTTTGTAACCAGAAATTCCCCAGTCTCACTCACATGCTTCAAGTGATAGATGTCTCAGTCCTTATCCTTTTGTGTGAAGGGTGCACAGGTCCGTCCTGGACCCCCCTCTCTCAGACTCTCCTCTCAGATGAGAGCGCCGTCCTCATGGGCAGTCCAGGTTGAGCTACCAAGGCTGGGCCTCCTCTGTCTCCCAGTCTAACTCAAGCACGATGCACTCCCATAATAGTTCAGCTGACCCCAGACTCCACTCAGGACTGCATCGGGCTTCCAAAGGCAGCAGGCACCAGGTGGGCTCCCGGCAAATAGGTTCATTAAGTGGCGATGAGTGCTGGGATCTGCCGTTTTACTCTCGGATTACCACTAGAAAAATAACTCAGCTACCTATATTCCCTACTGATGACAGATTTCAGTGCTGCACCAAGTAGAGGCTTGGCTAAGGAACACTGTCTCCTCAGAGTGAGCTTCCACACTCACCCAGCCGAATATTTTAGCCTATGAAATCCTCACAACAGGCTTTCTGCCTTTGCAATTAAGTCTCCAATGAGGAAACACCCAGGCATGCCCTGTGAAATCTGAAATTCTCACAGATGTGGGAGATTCCTTGGTACATTCACTTTCAAATCTCCCTAAAATAGAATCTGCTACTCTGAAGCACACTGCTGGCGTACTTGAATTACTACAGCTTTAAGAAGTCTTACTACGTCAAGTCTCTCTGCTGAACTTCAGAACCTTCTTCTTAAACAATGAAAATAAAACGTCAGCATTTCAGATGTTGGCAGTTTCCCTTAGTGGTTCTTTTTTGTCATGAAATAGTGATTCTTTACACTGTAGAAGCTCCTGCAGGAGGCTACAGATGCAGTCGCCTTCCAATCGCCTCCCTGTCACAGCTCTCCTGGGCTTTGCCTAACAGGGAGTTGCCACTGCCTCCTCACCCACCACAGCGAAGCACACACTCAGAAGCCACCAAACTATCATTCTCCTTTCCACCAGGCAGCAGAAATCTTCTTGCTCCATCTCCCTCTTGGGCGGAGCTGTAAGACCCCTGTCTCCTGTGCTATAACGCATGGGCAGCTGGCTCTGAAACAGGCCTTACCATAAGTGTCACTTCCCACACACAATTCCCAAAACAAACTTTGTACCCTGAAAGCAAAATTAAATAACTTACCTTCTGGCTCTAATGTGGAATCCTCAACTAAATTGAAGGAGGGCCGGGCCAGGGACAAGGTTGCCATGGTGATCACAACCAGGCAGATGAGGCGACCCCAGCTGACCATGGCTACAGTGCCAATCCCCGGTCCTCTTCCATATCTCCATGTGGACGTTAATCCCATCTGCACACTTCCTCTAGGAGCATGGACTGCAGCCTACAATGCCTCCAGCCCTCAGGGGGCTCAGGACCCAGGGTGCTGTGGTGGCGGCTGGGCTGGCTGCTGCTGCTGCCACTGCTGCCGCCACTGAAAGAAAAAGGTTCCGTGAGTCAGTGTAATCTTCCCCAGCACCAGCTCACTTAAGCCCAAATGGGCTCACACCCTCATTTCTCAGCCTCTCCAATGTGTGTTCTTTTGCATCTGCAGCTAAAGCCTTCCACCCTCACCTCTGAGACCCAGGCACCAATCAGGTCCATAAGAAATGTCAGGCTGATCTTCTAAAAAGCATACTTTCAAGAAACAGTTAAAACAGTCACTCAAAGACCCAGACCCAAACATGCAACTACTTCAGCTAAGCAAACCTGCACAATTCTGCTATCCACTATTGCCTCTACCGTCTTCTAAAAGCAGAAGCAACTTGACCTTAGTTTCAAGGGCAACTACAAAAGCAAGTTAAAATTGCTCGGGTTGGCATAACCAGCCTTGTTAACTTTTCTCAGCCCAGCTGGGCTTTGGGAAGCGCTCTGGTGGAGGAGGCTGCTAACAGTCAGACCTGCATCTAGACTGGACTGCAGCTGAGACTCAATTCCTATGCACAGCGGCTCTCAGAAAGAAAGGAAAAGCAGCAAGCAGCAAATGCAAAAGAATCCTAGGATATAGCTAGGAAAAATTCCCACCAGTTTACATTTGTTAGGGTTCATCTTCAAATGTAAATGTGTATTTCAATCTCTCGAATTGCAAGCTGCCACTTACAAAGAACAGACAGAACTGCAAGAGTCAAAGCAGCTGATCCCAAAAGGGGGATTCAAAGCCTAAATTCCTACACCCTCAGGAAATGGCAGGGTAGGGCCTACTAAGTGTCTTCAACCTGTGTCATGGAAGTTAAAAAACAGAGCAGATGTGAAGGTTGATGCATAAGGCAGGACTTTCCTAGTAATGATGATATATAAGTTGTGACACATGACTGGCCCGGTAACTTTCAATATGCTAATCTACTGACTACAATTCCAAAGTAGCCGTTACAATAAGGAGGCACTGTACTTCCTATTCTGTTCACCCACTTGATCGAGGCAGAGATTTTTCCAAGGAAGCTTAAAATAATTCAAACAGCTGGGCTGGGGAGATAGCTCAGTAGAATAAGCGCTCGACTGGCAGTGCAAGGGCCTGAGTTCAATCCTTGGTTCTGCAAGCAAAAAAAAAAAAAGTGCATACTGATTTTTGGGCCAGCAAGATGGTTCAGCAGCTTAAAGTACCTGCTTAGGAAAGCTTAGTTAACTGCAAGGACCACTGTTGGATCCCCAGCACCACATGCTACGCTAGCCCTACCCCCAGGGCAGGCTGAGCCAGACATAACACTAATAATAATAATAATAATTCAAACAGCTTAAAAGTCATTTGTATCCTCTGTGACTAAGTATTGGGTCAAAATGCCTAAATGTTAGAAAAACTGATTAACGTCCTCAAGAGAAAAAGTACACTCATTCTGAGCTTCAGGTTCTGTGAACCACATTGAACATAAAAATCAGGGTAGGGTAAGACCCAAAAATCTAAATTCCAGGCTTTTTGCATGGATTTGATGTTTTAAATTATGACACAGGACTTGAACACTACCAGGACCCTCTCCTTAGGACAGTGCCTCTTAACCTTAACTAAAAATTAAAACAAGTGCAGGCAAACAGGATATATTCTTTCCAAATGGGGAAATTATGAAAACTGCTTTGAAGCAAGCACAGGCAAAACAGTGGCCGGCAGCAAGAGCGAGCACAGTGCACGTGGGCGCACATCCCAGAGCTTCCAGATTATTTAGAGGATTTCCCTCCACCTCTATCTTCCTCTTCAGAGCCTCAACAGATAACTCTCCATACATGTGGGAGGAAGGTCCCTAAACTTTCTAACATAATTCACTAAGCGTTTCCTCAATGCAGGGACATTTCCTACGTCTCTCATGCAAATTCGTGTATCACACAGCTCCTGTGCTAGCAAGCAGAGTGGCCCAGGCAGCTTCCCCAGCCACCTTGCCCACCTGTTCCTACCCAGCAGAGCCTGCTGAGCTCAGAGAAAGGTGGATAGTACCCTCAGCTATATCAGACCAATAACCTTTCACCCAACAACAACTCACACTAGAAACTTGAACTCCAGTACCTGTAGGTCCCGGCCCTAAAGCAGCTCCCTCCCCTCTGACCTCGGGGAGGTGGGGACTGACGGCAGCCAGTCTGCACAGCTCCTCACTACCTTGGACAAAAGTGCAGGGCGACCTCCTAGGCCGGATAATTAGGTCCCGAGGCTCAGTGTTGGGAACACAGGCCCAGCATGCTGCTGGCGGCCACAATCCCAGCTTCCTGCCTTCAATACCATAATCCTTCCTGGAGTCTGAGCCCCAGTGAAAGCCCCAGCATGTTTATTTTTCCCCCTGAAAGGGAACTCTCTTCTCAGCCTATGCGAAGGAGTTGTCACCCTCCCTCTGATGGATGGCTCTTCACAGCCACTGGCCCCTCCAGTCCATTTCACCTCGCCCCAAGCCCACCTCCAAAGACAGGCAAAGTGACCGACGTAAAGCTCGGGGCTGGAGAGTGGTCCTCACACCCGGGCTGAGCTGGGCTCTTCATCTCAAAACAACCATCCCAAACCCCAGCCTCGGTAAGGCCGGGCCAATGCACTGCCCACCTTACCAAGCGTCCACCCAATGGGGCTGCCTGTCCTGTGACGCCTCACCAGCCTGAGTGCTTAGCCTGCAGTGCCCAGGCAGATCTCCCACCACAATGGTCCACAGTGGCAGGCAGGGTCAGGGATGCTGGCCCTAAGTGCGGTCCCATCTCACTGCTCCCCGCTTCTCACCAGGACTGAATATAGCAGGGAGCTGTCAAGGGATCAGGTCTGGGGTCCAAATTCCTTAACATACGGAAATCCAAAAAATTACAAGCTGAAGCAGGCTCACAACCCCTCTAGATGCTTGGTATCCGAGCAGGTTGCGGGTGCACATCACCACCACAGCCACCCCATTTCTTTGTAGCATTTCTTTCGCTCGCCGGCCTGGAATATCCTGTTTTCTCCCCCTTCTTGGGGCGTTAAAGAGCACAGAGAAATCTGCATTTTAATTGACATTCCAGCGCGAGGGAAAGGGGGGCCTGATTGCTTTTCTATTCAAACTAAACAGGCTTTTCAGATGAAAATGAGTGAGGCTGGTGGAAGATTTACAGGGATTTGGGACCGAAGGGACAATAGAGTTTTAAATGTTGATAGCATTTCACACCAAACACATAATGGGTGCCCAGAGTTTGAAAGCAAGTTTGTCTTTAAGGATAGGTTTTATTGAACTGAGGGGAGGAAGGAAGATCTTCGTAAGAGTTTGCAAGGGAGCGGGCTGAGAGCTGAGCGGTGCACACTCGTCGCCCCTACGGCTGGCCTCCCGCTCCAGCCTCCCTGGCCACGAGTGTCTGAGCTAGCGCCACTCAGGGCCCTCGGCCGATTCCCCGGCGCGTTCCGGGCCCTGAAAGAATGAACGCGCGAGTTAGAACTCGTCTGTGCTTTCGACATCTCCGAGCCGCTAAGAGAACAGGCAGACGAACAAGAAAAAGTCGGTCCAGCTCGCCCCCTAGCCCTAGGAGCGCTATGCACTCCGGACGGCGGCTGCGGTCGAGGAGCACCGGGTACCGAAATCTAGAACCCGATCCGCTGCCTCCTCAAAGGTACCACTCCTAGCCATAGCTACCCTCTACAGTAAAGTCACCCGCCCCACCCCAGCGCCTACGTCTCAGGAAAGGGGCCCTCGTGACCAGGGTGAGACAGGGCGGACGCTCCCTGAGCCCGGGGATAAGGTACCCGAAGATGCCCCTCCGGAGCCCGGGCTTGCAAAGCTGTGCCACCCACACACTGCTCTGGACTGGAAGGAACGCGTCCAGCTGGTAGGACGGTGCTAGCTAGAGCTTGACAGGGAGGGGTGTCAGCGGCACAGGCAGATGTCAGCATCGGGATGGTGTGCTAGTGGCAGCATTCCCCAAACTCCGGACATCAGCACGTACCCACCTTCCCCATCACCTAGAACGCTACAGATGACAGAGAGAGTCCCCCACAAAGCCAGAACTCCAGCGCCTTCCACCCAAGAGATGCCGCGCCTTAAGCGCGGGGCTCCCACGGCGCCCACCTTCCCGGCTGGCGAAGCTCCCGGAGGCGTCCGGCACGGCGATTACCTTGAATGGCAACGCTCCTCCGCGATCTACGCTGTCCCCGAGCCCGGAGTGGATCGGGATGCAGCAAGCGACGAGCTGGGGAGGGACTCCACGGCAAGAGGGGTCCTTGGATCCTGGCCTGCGCAAAGACTCCGAGGCTTCACGCGCACCCCAGGCTGCGGGGGAGCGCGTGCATGACGCCGCGGGCTGCCCTCGGGTTTGGGGAGCGAGAGGAAGAAAGAATTCGCGCTCGGCGCTTCCTCCTTCAAACTTTGCTCGCAAGTTGCGAACGCTCACTGCGAGCCGGAGAGCTGCAGCCTCGGGGCCCCGGGGTTCGCGGCCGAGCCCCGCCAGCCCCGAGACGAGGTACGGCGCAGGCAGCCCCGCGGCGCCCGAGCTTTGTGGCGGCCGCGCGCACTCGCTCCACGCCGCTCCGCAACGCCGCCCGCCCGCTCGGCTCTCCGCGGCGCTCTCCCGGCCGCCGCCACCGCCTCCTCCGGCGGGTCACGCCCCCGCTGAAATCCGAGCCGTTTCCTGGACGGCGGCGCCCGCTCTGCCAATCAGCGCCGCACCCCTGGCCGCGGGGAGCCCGGAGCGGCTCCCGACTCGGTGGAGCTGCGGAGACACTGGCCGGGAGGCGAGGGCACGGCACGGCGGGGCCCGCTGCAGGCGAGGGGGTGCTGCGGTCTCCTCCGAAAAAGGCCTGGTGTGAGCCCCGCGCCGCGGCCTCCTTCCTTCCTTGGCGAGGGAGGCTGGTCCACCGTCTGCAGAGTGGTTGGTTCAATGTTTTATGTCAAGTTAGGAAACAAATGACAGAATGCGAATGCGCTTCCCCCTAAAGAGGCCTCGAAATATGTCTCCATGGTACTGGAGAAAGAAATGCAACGCAATGGAGGCTTTTGGAGGAAAGGAGCAAAGTTGAAACTGTTACAGGATGATGTTGTCATGTTTTCAGTCCTTCCAAACAATAAAAATGAGGCAATAAGCGAATATTTATAGAGGCTCTTCTGTGGGGAAGGCACGCTGAATAGGTGATTCTACAGAATTCGCGTGGCTGTCCTGCGCAGTATACGGAGGTTCATGACCAGAGAGGTTAAGAAATTTGCCAGCATTGCACCCCTGAGTGCTACCACCTCACTTGAAATATGGCTGTCTTAGAAAAAGCTTCAGAGGCCGGGGAGATAGCTCCGTGGTGCCTCCCTGGCAAGTGCAAGGTCATGAGTTCGGACCCTGGAGAAGAAAGATGGCAAGTTTGAGCCCAAACTTCACAACGTTGGGAACAGGCAAGACCCTGCCTCAGAATAGTGAAGAAAAAAAAAAAAAA